>JBCFYV010004626.1:0-19694 GCA_039000515.1 Timema cristinae
CTGCTGAAGATGGGGAGATAGAGATTCGAATCTCGGACGGGTGAACTGGTGTGGTATTTCTTAAATGGTTTTCCACTCTCGCTCCACGCAAATGCGGGTTCACTTCCTCTAAATTCAACCTTCCCAATTCCTAATCCATTAGCTCAATTAGTACTTAAGCGTTATAACCCGAACGGGTAGTAGACGCGGTGCTAAAGAAAAAACTTCGTTGAACTGATATTAATTGGATTTTGTACGCGCGGGCCCGCCCCACTTTTATTTTACTGGGCCACTCATCGTGGTCGTGGTTACTCAGATGTCCGCCACTCGATGAGACTAGTACTGAATCATCGGTTAAATCGGGTGAAGTTGCCTTGATTGCGTGGCTATGCCTTTCTTTGCTTTAAACAGATAAAAAAAAAATCTTCAGACCAAGTTTTTAATTAATAAAAAAATATCAAAATTTTAAAATTCCTGCTTCAGGTGCACATGTCGTGCACAGGGGCTATTAATATTTATATTTCAGACCTCTGCTTGCGGTAGATATCGCACAACACTCATGACGGACAAAGAGACACACAAACTCTATATTTCATATAGATTAAACGATCTGGTTGCTATGGTTACAGACGTCAACATAACGAAATAAAAGGTCTCTTCCTCGAGTCTGGGCGACCGTGTGAATAAAATGCGTGAAAATAATCATATTGCAAAACAAACTAACTCTGTTACATGAACGTAACTTATAACGCATATATATGTTGACCTTAGTGGTCTTGGGGTAAAGTTCTCTCCTCAAGACTCGATGATCGTGGGTTCAAACCCAACCGGGATCGTAGGATTTTTCTTAAAAGATAAAAATTTATAGCACAACTTCCTTCGGAGTGGAAGTGAATCCAACCGTTCCATGTTTATTCTGGAATGTAAAATATCCTGGAAAGCATGTGGAAATATCTTTCCCGGCAAAATTGGTAGACTCTTTCACTCCCGCTCATTGGAATTTTCGTGTAATGGTATAACCAATCGGTTCAGAAAGGTCACGTTAAATACCTCAAATATATATAAATAAAAAAATTAATATAACGCACGATGATGAATTTTCATGAAAATGCTAAAATGTTAACACACTTTATAAAATACTAAACTCTCGATCTTTTCGCACTACACTGAGTTGGGCCACACTACAACCAACTCATGTTCCAACCGGAGTATGAACCTGGGTCATCAATGAACCAAACACTACGATACATCTTTTATCGACGCGCAAACCCAAATCCTCTACAGCTGACTTGGAAGCAAACATTGGAACCGGTCGTGTTCCACGCGCGTTCTTTCTCCGGGCATTAGACGAGACGACAGTCCCTTGGAAGGTCCAGACTCAAGACAATAATCCCGCCCGCAGGGGCTCTCTTCGAAGGGCAAGCTCTCAGGAAAACGTCACGAGCACGGCACGGGGGAGAAAAAACGCGTGCTACGTAAGATACAATAAAGTAAAATTGCTGCTCACTTGTTACCCATTTATTAGAATGATTATTATTCCTGGTGATAAGGTTACTGTCTTAATTCAATCTTGTTCATAATTCGAGCTGTGTTTCAAGGTGTTTTATTTATCTTAGAACACCAGTGCAGCCTCGTGGAAGATGACGGTCCTACTCTTGATTGGGATGCTCCTGGTCGTCTCTGTGTTCATCTCACGTGGACCAGTCCAGGAGAGAAGAGCAAGGCCAGTGAGTACGAGAAAATATGTACTAATATTTGATGTGTGAGTCATTCACCAGCGACGTGATTCACGCAAAGTTACTGGTTTCTCTGTACACTGGTGATCGTCTGTCTTATTGGGAGTTTTTGTTTTGACCCACTAGGCTTAGCCCTCCTCGTTAATCTGAACTGTTTGAACACCCCTTCATAGTATAGTAGAGGGCCCAATTTTAGTCCCTGGGTCTAATTCCGTCCCCCACCTTTCCCAGCCTGTGTTATTGCTTTTGAGGCAATAGTCGTTCACTTCGGTATTTGAATTATCTATGTCTAAGCGTCACTCTCGCAATCACTAGACTGCCAATGAAGGGTAGATCGGGTTCGAATCCCGGTCGGCTGTACTGAGGATTGTTAATTGTAAATAGTTTTCCTCTATTAATCTACGTGGGTACATTTCTTCTAGATTTAACCTTTTTCATCCCTAGCACATAGCATATTTAGTTTATATGCGTATATCCCGAACGAATAATAAGACCTCTAAACAAAAAAACAACAGCATAAACAGCATATTTTACTAGAGTTTATGAATACAGAAACGTTATTTGAGATCTCAAATACAGTATTTAATGTATCTTTAAATTGTCTCAGTAGCTTGTCTAGTAGCGTTTTATTTTTAGAATTAGCCAAGTATTTACATCAAATCTCTCGTATTTTTTTAAGTGTGTGACTGAATTTATGCTATACATTAGTTTGATGTAAGTTGTTAGGGTGATATCCTATGACGACGCAAGCAAACCTACGCCAGTGTCCACTTAGCAGACAAGTTCTTGCATGTGGCCCTAGTGGTGTTCAATGTAGCGGCCGCCAGATTGAGGAAGTGAAAGTTTCTAATTTCAACCCTATTGATGTCCCCAGCCCCCCACTAGTCCATCCATTCTGCCCCACCCTCATTATATAATAACAATATTTTACTTTTTCCAGATGCTGAAGTGCAAACATTGTAGTAAATAAGCTACGCTTAAATCTCTTCTGATCAAATTAATTCCCGACCATTACTTAAAAGATAAGTCTATTCTGCTATATTTGACTTACTTTAAATGTGTCCGCATATAGACTCTATAATTTCATTATTTACTTAAATAAAGTGTGTTTATTGATCTATTTTAGTCTATTAAGCATTTTTAATTATTTTATTTACTTAATATTGAAGGGAACGAGATTAGGAAAATTTTCTGGGATTAAATTGTTTAGGGTTTTGCAGTTGTTGTTTTTTCGCCATGATTAAATTTGTTCTTATTACTATTCACCCCTATCTATCACAATAGGTCAGGAACATACGTGTCAAATTTAAATAAATATAATATTTAACCCCTCCCCCCCCCCCCAATCCAAAATATGACTGGTTCACGAAATTTGGACCTTCCACGTTCCACCATACTAATTTGTCTTCAATCTTAGTTTGCATATTTTTCACAGTTCGTGAAATAGTCCAACTCCAAGCGACCTTTCAATCTAAATAGTGCATACATTGCAACATAGTGTGGTTGTAGCCTGGCAAGCTTAGATACCATTTGAAATAATTCACACACTGCACAATGGTATGAATCCAGCTATTTTGTACTTTAATATAATTTTGATTGGTTCATAAACTTGTGCCGTTTGTTTATGGCAACGAGCTACTTTTGGTTCGAGCTGTCGTGTCACCAACTCCAGACGGCGCTAGCGTAGGGTTGAGCAGCGCGGCTTGGAGGGTTTGTGTTAAAGGTCGGTCACTTGTCATAGGAGAGCTGAGTGGACTGAACTGAATAACTGAGCGCCTGTCTCGGCCAGCTAGTTTATGGAGACGACCTGTTGATGGCCGTGTGGCACGGATAGTAAATTAATGTTTTGTACAACGCGAAGATGGTAAATAGTCATGAAAGCATTGAAGCAGTAATTGTGTCCTTCTTGTATAATATCCGGCATCTGGTTAGTGTACAAAACAGCATTGCCGGGCAAGGGCGGGTCTGGGCACACACTGCACAATAGTATAGGCCAAGCTTTGTTTTATTATTATTATTATAGCACCGCGTCTTACTACCCGTTCGGGTTATACGCACTTACGCTAATGTGTAATGGTAGGGTGATTGTGAGATGAAATGGAGGACCTACATTTAACGTGGAATCCGAACCACGGTAGAGGCCTGGCATTCCCCACATTCACAAGATGTCTTGTCAGAGGTGAAGGAAGGGTTTGGAAATCAGATAAATCTGTGCCGGGACCGAGGATTGAACCCCGGCCGCCAGCACAGAAGTCTGACACCTTACCCCTAGACCACCAGGTCACCGACGCCAAGCTTTGTTGTACTTTATACCATTTTGAATGGTTCACACATCACACAATAATAGTATGGTTTTAGATCATATAGATCCAGCTTTGTTGTGCTTTGATACAGTTTTGAATAGTTCATACACTGCACAATAGCATAGGCTTTGTTGTGCTTTGATACCATTTTGAATGGTTCACACATCACACAATAATAGTATGGTTCTATATCATATAGATCCAGCTTTGTTGTGCTTTGATACAGTTTTGAATAGTTCATACACTGCACAATAGCATAGGCCCAGCTTTGTTGTGCTTTGATACCATTTTGAATGGTTCACACATCACACAATAATAGTATGGTTCTAGATCATATAGATCCAGCTTTGTTGTGCTTTGATACCGTTTTGAATAGTTCATACACTGCACAATAGTCATAGGCCCAGATTTGTTGTGCTTTGATACAGTTTTGAATAGTTCATATACTGCACAATATAGTATAGTTGTCAATTCTATGAGATTCCCAGATGTGGTTGATACGCCAAGGAGTGTATACACCAAGAAGAGGCCAGTTTGTTGTGCTCCGGTGCTGCTCCCTAGTGCTAACATCAATCTCGTGTCTGTGTGCGGGATCGTGGAGGTACCTCTGATCGTTGGTGGTACCAAGGCAAAACCCAAGGAGTTCCCCCACATGGTAAACTTATTACTATCATCAGTGTTTCAGTGGTCAAGATCTAAGTGACTTAGTTTCGAATACTGATGAAGTTAAACGTATATATATATATATATATATATATATATATATATAATATATATATATATATAATGTAGCAGTAAAAGAATGAGTGTTTTTGTAACTCACGATAGATGCAGGCCCAAAAACAAATAGTGTGTTAAATATCCTTTAGAATTAAAGTTTCAAAACTTATCTGGGCACTCACCTATTCTCGTTGTTTGTAATTTGAACTTACTGATACTGATAATTCGAGTCTCGAGCCTGCCATCTACCTAGTACGAATGCCCGTTTTCTGCAAGTATTATTTTGTCTGTCCCCAGGCGAGGGTTGGGTTCGGTAACGAAGCTAATATTTCCTGGTCGTGCGGAGGAAGCCTCATCAGCGAGCTGTACATCTTGACAGCCGCTCACTGCGTTAACAGCAAGGACAAGTTAGTATCATCACGCTTTCTTCTTAACAATAACTGGGCAGAATACTTTGTGGCTGTATCAGACTTTATTACCTTGTAGCCTTTAAATAAATAAAAGCTTATTCAAAGTTTGAGGGATAAAATTCACGGGACCTTTCTTCACAGTATTAATATCTTAAAGAACAAACTTTCTATGCATCGATTACTTGGATAATGATACCATTTAGCAAGATCAGGAACTAAATGTTAAAACAATGGTTATGTTAAGTGTGCATACATTGAAATATTGACCTGTTTATTTACTCTTATTGCAGTAATATACACGGGGATTATGAAATAAGTCAGGCTGTACTTTCATATTATACTACAATTCCCTCACCAAGCACTTCTCTCTTCTCACTTCTCTGAAGTGCATTGCCTTTGTCCGTCACCTTCCTACTGCACACACTTTTTTTTAAGTTCAACGTCACCTTTTCTAGCTGAGAGGCTCCTTTATTTTCTATATTGACGTTGTCTTAGTGTGATAAAAGGATTTCGCGTCGTGTCTAGCACTGTCCGTCTTTAAGAGCCAATTGTAACACCTCAGATGTGGAGATCTTGTTTTGATTCTAATACGTTCTTTAGTCGTCATAATAATATTCAATAATCGTAAATCAAGTAAATATTCGATGCTTCCGTAGTCGAGTCACAGACTATTTGTTTGTCTGCAGGGGTCCTGCGAGGTGGGTACGTCTGGAAGAGGAAGGTGAAGACTCCAGTCATCAGATGTTATCGGTAGCAGAAAGGGTGGTACACCCAGACTACAAGCAGCCTTCACGATACAATGACATCGCCCTTCTCAAGATGGACAGGGAGGTCACCTTCAATGGATTCGTCCGACCCGCCTGTCTCCACACAAAGGCTGATCTCCCTGGGATTAAGGCATCGCGACGGGCTACGGACGTATGGAGTACGGTAAAGCCATTCAATCAAACATAGCCAGGTTTTGTTGGCCTAATAATCCTGGGGTTTGTGCTTCTTATTGTTATGTAACCTTTTAATAGAGCCTCATCAACCATTGCCAATAATATGGCTCCCACAGTCCATATAATTTAATGTTAAATTCAACACTTTAATGTGGCATAAAGAAGTGGCCAAAGACTTTCACTTTCCGTCTCGTCAAACGTATATATTTATTGCAAATAAATTGAAGGCAGGATAATGGAAAAGGCTGTATGAGGAGAAGCTTTGCGAGGTTATTGTAAGACGCTATAAATTAAAATAATAGAAGTCATGTGGGTTTATTTTTATAGACGATGCTATGGTAAGATGTTTTGAGAATGGTTGATTCTGTATTGTGTTCGGGGGAAATATACTAGGGCAGAACCAGATGGAGAATCAAATCTTGTTTTGATATTCTCTATCAAGGAAGCTAGATTTGCTGGCTCCAATATGCCTCCACTCATACATACGTGTACTTGGGCTAGGTTTATATTCATGCATAACACATAACTCTTAGCGAATAGTGCATAGCTAATAATGGGCAATTAGCAGAAACATATTTTCAATTATAGCGTTTATAATTGATACAATATAAACAATAGTGAATAGTGCACTTGGCATAGAATGGATTTGACTTTTAATTTATATCCGTTATGTATGGGCTTGAGCACAGGCGTTAGTCAACACTTGTATTTTAAACGTATCAGTTAATGAAAGTGTGAGAAGAGGCTCTATTCAATTAAATGCCAGTGCACATAGCAGACTGAAATTATCTTATGATCATGTTTGAAATGCCTAGTGGCAGTCATACATGTTTGTTATTAACAAATTTTATTTAACGTATATAGCCACGATTACAAACATGATTACAAATAAATGGGATATATTGAATTTCAGCTTATTTTATTGAGAAGTTAGTATACCCTAATATTAATGACAATAATAAAATCAGAACCAGATATAATATTAAATTTGATTTAATAGTGACAGTTAAATTAGGATAAGTTTAAGTTTCAAAATATACAGTTTAATGAATTTGTTATCCGAATAAAACCTTTTAAAAAAAGTAATTTTAAATACCTTATCTATTAAAGCAAGAAGGTTAGGACAATTTATAGAAAAAAACCCTATCAATTTTAGTAAGACTTTAATTATTACGGTTCATTATAAGCCGTTGTATTTTTCTTATGATATGTGCACTGTGTGGTATGTACTATTCGCTATTCTTTATGCATTAATATAGATCCTTCTTCACTTGATAGCCTACAGCAACAATATTGTGAGACAGTGGTCGAGTGATGCACTAATATCGTCTGCTTGTTGTCACCAGCCAGTGATGCAACCAGCAAGGAACTCATGAAGGTGGAGCTGAGTTTCATCCCCACGGACAAGTGCAACGATACCTACAAGAACGACGTGGGTGGACTGTCAATGGTCTCAGGACTCCAGGACTCCCAGTTGTGTGCAGGGGAACTTCAAGGGGGCAAGGACACGTGCCAGGTCAGACACGACCAAGACACGTATTAAACAGGACATACATCCTGAGAACATAACCACAATGAAGATGATTTCTCACTCTTATATTGAATCTGACTTTGAACTGGGGCTATGGCGGAAACAACCAAGTAAAAGGTGGCTTTTTTTACATTTAGTTTTTTAATCCTTTTCCCGGATAGATGTCGCAGCCAAACCTATCCCTTTGGATTAAACTTTGTGTTTAACTTAAGCCTTCTATTTATTAAAAAGTAAAATACTGTTAAAAATAGTTTAGAAACAGCCATATAGACCAATTAGCAATAATCTTAATAGGATAAATGAACATTCGGACAGTCAAAAACTTTTTATCCCACTGGTTGTTTTGGGAACAATGAAAGAGGTCAACTAATTCTACTTTCTAGATAGGTAAGGTAGAAGATGTTACTAACTCAAAGATGCTTGCAAATTAATTGCGTCATAATCTAGGTTGCAAAGTGACCCATAGTAATGTTGAATATGACTCGTTACTATTAATTGGTTCCTGAATTTGTTCGGATAACTTAGCGGCAACATAACTGACTTTTAAATTACTGTGGATTCGCTGCGTCTGGAGTTGTGTTTAAGAACTCCCCTTGTCTAGAATTCTCAGACCACATGAGATTTTGAAACATTTAGAACCTTGAATACTCGCACCTTAAGTGGTGTCTAACAGGAGAGGACAAGATCATCCTCTTACCGTGTTTTTGTATTTCTTAGGTGACTCTGGTGGAGCCCTTCAGATCATCCCAGATAAACCCTATTGCATGTACAGCATCGTGGGCGTGACGTCATTTGGAAAGTTCTGTGGCTTCAAGAACTCTCCGGCCATATACACCAGGGTGTCTCACTTCATACCATGGCTAGAGGACATCATATGGCCATAACATACACTTTCTTTCAAACACTTGTTTGCCATTGCTAGTCTGGCATTGTGATAATAATTATGTTGCAGAGGCCCCGACATTTATGGGGACAATTTCAAAACGATGATAGCCACTTATAAACTGACCAACTATAAAAGGTCTAAAATAATGGTTGATTTCCAATTATTAAACAAATATATAGATGAACATGCGCCATTACTTACTCTAAGACCAAAAAAATTATCAACAACTTTATTTTCTCTCTCAAAGCGTCCAGGGATAGAGTTTAAATCAATATAAAAAATATATTTTTCTGTTTAACTTTAACGACAGTTATTTTTTTTGAATGTTTTTAAAATTAAGACTTTGTCTCTAAATGATATATTCTTGGAACCTTTGGTTCAAATAAATTTTAGGATTCAAATACAACATATTTAACCCACATGTTATTTTGAAAATTAATTAAATGTATATACAGTTTAATATATTATGCAACAAAAAATATCTGATCAAATGTTTAAAATAATAAAATATTTTATTTAATCAATTGTGATTTTTAAATAATTATTATTTCAAAATATGTGGTACCATGTATTTGCATTCCAAAGAGCTATCCCTTGGGGTCCTACCAATGATATTATGGAGAAGATAGGCTATTAGCCTATTAGGTGTGGTAGCGTTGTAGTGAATGAAAATATAGGGAATTAATACATAAAAGGATTGTTAATATTTCGGGTCGATTACAAATGTATTTGCGTGAATTCATAAATAATCAACCATGTGAAACGTAGTTGGTATGGTTGGCAAAATACATCCCACTGTTGAATGCGCGTCTGGGGGTGCTGCTGTCTGTTTTGAACTTAAAAAAAGCTTCTGACATGTTATCGAACAATTTAAAAAAAAAGTTATAATACCTAAACAGAAGTCGCCAACCTGCGATCTTTGAACATTTAACTGCGGCTCTTTAACTTTTAGCTTACATATAAGTTACAACCAGGTGACACACAACGGGCGGGGTGACGACGTGATTATAGAACTAGTTTCAATGCAAGCCACAAACACATCTTAAACAGAGTCCACACTTGTAACAGTATATCGTAGCGTATCCTCGACGTGAACATGAGAGAGTTTACGCGTATCAGTCCGCTGCGACCCTTTAGGGTCTTTATTTTACCGTCGCATCAAAGGAAGATGGGGGTGAGGTCACGGCATGTCTGGACGTGCTATGAACCTAACATTGTTACAGTAGGAATTTTAATTCATTCAATTTTCTTAGTGTGGTGAAGGAAACGGACTGACGAAAATGTTTGTCATTCATTGAAATGTATGAGCAAAAATCATTGTTGTGGAGTTAGGTAAATCAGCAAGCAAAATTTTATCAGTATATTCCAACCTTCTTGTACGCAGGTATTTCTGCCATAATTTTCTTTCCCTTATCTTCTCCGTCGTAAAATGTCAACTTAAAGAAAGATAGGGAGAGAAGACCATTAATTTAAGAAGGAATGAGCCGAGTCACATGCATTTGTAGCAAATTCTATAAGATTTCAATAATGAAAAAAATAACCGTATGAAGATTTTTTTTACTTATTCGTGATAACATTTTCCAACAAATATTAATCCAGTGAATCAAGAAAAAAGGGTCTTTAAAACGAGCTTCAACATAAAAAGGATAGTACCAAAAACTAATTGTGAAAGTGGATCAAATCGTCAGACCAATACCAACTCTTCTTGTTTTGTAATTGCACGTAAAATAGTAACACGCGTTCAACGGTTTACAGACGGTAAATCCCCTGAATACAATAATATTATTTAATGTCAGAAAATATTTTCAGCAATTCTCAAAAGCAAACAGAAATAGTTAGGGTCTACGAAAATTAAAGAAATGCCAATGTCGCAAAACTGCAAAAACTGTGAGGAACAAAGCTTGACAAAGTGACAAAGTGTGACGTTTCATGTCTCCGGCATGCCGAATAGTGCATACCCAATGCTACACCCCGAAATGTCATGTCTCGATAACGAAGCGGTCCCGGCGATATGTTGTTATAAAACTTATAGCTTCCACTGCACCACTTTATTGTTTAACAAACACGAATCATTCTGTATACTCCAAGCCTAGAAGTAGGTTCAGTTTGTCTCTGGACGTTTGTGCAAGATAACAATACCTATCCCGACGGCTAGTTTGGGAGAATATCCTGGTAGTGGGTGCGAACACTCCAAAAGAGTCGAGCAGCAGCTGCTGATACTGGCCAGGTGAACAAGAAGTTCCGATCTTGGTTTAGTACCCCGGGATAGTTAGATTTCTTTCTCGGCGGCTGAGGACCTACTGGCGGGGAGGTTTGTGTTGTAAGACTTGGTCCCACTTAGCTGCTTGATGTATAAATCCTCACCGCAAATTGGGTCATCGTGGTGAGACTCAGATACACCCTTTTCTGAGCAAGGCGATTAAAGAGTATTGAAGCTTGGTCGGGACTGCGGTGCACTTCTAAGTCGTTAGTGGTGTTCCAGTGGTCGGGGAGTTTGACCGCTGTCCTTCTGGAGAAATCTAGGTGCGGTGATTGTAGGCACTGCCTAGGATACTCTTCTCACTGGTTCGGCTGTGGTTTTTAAACGCTGTTTGGGGGAGCGTCGCGTGTTGAGCAGACCTAATGTAACTGTTTTCAAAAAATATTGCATAGGGTAGCGCGAACTTGAGCTGGGGTAGTTCACTTGGGGGGTTTGGCCCCGTGGGTGATCCAAGTCACCGAGCGATAATTGGACTTACAAGGTTTCACTGACCCATATATTTTTTTTTTTTTTTTTTTAAAAAGGGGTGGAGGGGGTAAAAAAAATTAACCCAAACACGGGACCAACAGCCTTCCAACACACGATAGTGCCCCCCTTCCCCCCAAACCTATACTATGGTTGAACAGCACTGGGAAAAGGTTTTTTGGGGTTAACTGTACGTTTTGGGCTCATAATGAAAAAATAGATAAATCCCCGGCTTAAACCCCCCTTTTTATACGGTGGAACCCCCACGAACACTAACGCGGTGAATATCAGACAAAAAACCTTCTCGGAAAAACCGCGAAAAAAAATAAAACTTTGTGATGAAAATTGTGCCAAGCCTTGGTGCAAAGAAATTGGGGGCCGCGAAGATAACCCCATCGCCCTTTCTAGGGGTGGTTCCCTTTCTTTTATCTTTTTTTTCCTTTTTTTACGGTTCGGCTTTTTTTCGCTTTTCTCTTTTTTTTTTTTTTTTTTATGGGTTGGGGGTTTTTTTTCCCTTTTTTTGTTTTTTTTTTTTTTTTTTTTTTCCCCTTTTTTTTTTTTTTTTTTTTTTTTTTAAAAAATTCCCCCCCCCCCCCCCAAAAAATTTTTTTTTCCCCCCATTTTTTTTTTTTTTCCATTTTTTTTTTTTTTTTTTTTTTTTTTTTTTAAAAAATTTCCTCTTTTTTTTTTTTTTTTTTTTTTTTTTTTTTTTTTCCCCCCTTTGGGGGGGTTTTTTTTTTTTTTTTTTTTTTTTTTTTTTTGGTTTTTTTTCCCAAGTAACCACCCCTTTGGGGGGAAAAATTTTGGGGGAAATTTGTTTTCTTGATTATTTGGGGGCCCCCTCTTTTTTTAAAAATTTTTTTAAAATTTTTTTATTTTTTTTTAAAATTTTTAAAACTTTCCCTTTTTTTTAAAAAAACCCCCTTTTTTTAAAAATAAAAAGTTAATTTTTTTTACAAAAAATTTTTTACAAATTAATTTTAAATTTTTGGTTTTCCCTTTTTAAAAATAAAAAATTTTTTTTTTTTAAAAATTTTTTTTTTTTGTTAAATTGTCGCAGGATCAAAGCGTTTTTTTTTTTTCGTAGTCGTATGTATTTTGTTCCTGGTAAAGCGATTTTAAAAACCCTTTGGGGGTTATCGAAAATTTTTTTCTTTGAATATATTATCGTTTGAAAAATTGTTTTCTTTTTGTTGGGAAAACTTAAAACTGACGGGGAACATTAACTTATTTAACGTAAAAAACGATTGTTTATCAAATAACGGCCCAAAACTAAAAGTAGAACTATTTATTTAAATTTTTTTACCAAATATTGTGGAATTGATTTAAATAATGTAAATAAATGGGGTAGAATTTAGGGTAAATATTTTATGGCTTGTTTTAAAAAGGGGTTTATTTTTTTTTATATTTGGGTTTTGTGGGAAAAAACTATTTGGGTTTAACTATTTAACGATAACTTTTTGATGATAAAGCTTTCCCCTAGTAACCAATGAACTCAAATAAATGAAAGATGGGTTTTTATTTTTGTAAAATTTTTTTAATTTTTGGGTTTAAAAGTACTCGAACATTTTTTATAAAAATTCGATATTTTGGAATATCATTTTTTAAAAATTAAAAATTATTATTTTATTATTATTTTAAATTATTATTTAAAATTTTTATTATATTAAATTAAAACACCGGTCCTTTATAACCATTCGGGTTTTTAACGCACTTTTGCTAGGAATGGTAGGGGGATTAGAATGAAATGGGAGGACCTACGTTTAACTGGAATCCGAACCACGGTGGAGGCCTGGGATTCCCCCCAAATTTACAAATGTCTTGTCAGAGGGGAAAAATAGTAACAAAACGAAAATTTAAAAAATTTAAAACCCCGCGCAAGGGAACAAACCGGGGCCTTTTTCTTTAGTCGCCAAAACTTTGAGCACTTGAGCTATCCAGGAATCGTCCTTGCCTAGTGCATTCCTCATCAATTAATGTAGAATCTTTTTTTTTTTCATTTTAAAGAATATGATATTTAATCGGCAAAATGTTTTTACCAAAAAATATAAAACTTTGCTATTTAATCCTGACGATAGGCCCTACGTTATTGATAACTCGGATCTTAATTTTTTTAGCACCACGTCTTACTAACCCCTTCAATTTTATATTTATGTACAAAAACTACGCTAATGTTTTTAAAAAATTAGGAAGGTTATTTAAAAGTGAGTGTACCCACATTTGCGTGGAGGGAGGTGAAAAAACCTTTTTGGAAAAAAACCCACCCTCAGTCCCCCGACGAGATTTGAACCTTGATCTCCCCATCATGGCAGTCAAGCCACTACAAGAGTAGCGCGTTATACCCGGGGGCCACCGAAAGGGCGGATTTTAAATTGATCACACATATGAAGTTGACGTTTGCACACGTCCATCACAGACTCTGTCTTAAAATATGAGTGAAGAATTACTCGGACCTGGGCATGGACGTTTCCTGGATAGCCATGGTTGAGGTTGGGCTTGTCCAAAGTACCAACTTCGATTCCCGTGTTCGGGTGTAATTTTTCATTAAAAAGAATTTCTTTTTTCCCTTTTATTTTTTTTTTTTTTAAAAAAAAAAAATAAGTTTAATAAATATTCGTCCAAGTATTAATAGTATAGGAAAACCCTTTAATTTTTTTTTTAGTGGGTATGCAAATAGAGGCCAGAAAATATTGAAAACAGTTTTATTATATAGCTTACCGCATATTAATTTAAAAAAAAAAAAAAAAAAAAAAAAAAAAAAACCCATTGCAGATTTTTTTCAATTACATAAAAAAAAAGGCTCGTACTAGAAAAAATTACTAAATTTATTGAGAGAAAAATTTAAAAAAGTCATGACGAAAACTATACGGTTCTTTAAAAAACGTTTCTTATTTTAAAAATATATCTTTTTAATCAAAAATTAAAGCAAAAAAATGTGATATTTTTCGAAAATAAATATAAATTACCCCGTCACGGCTGCCCTTTTAAGAGTTGCCAACAGAAAACGGATGCCCAACGCTTTTTAGGTTGGATAGAAGGGAAAAAAAAGTTTTTGTGGGAAATGTTTGTTATGTGGTTGTATAGTACCTCCCCGTATAGGTGATCTAGCAAATTTTTTATCATGTGAAAAAAAAAAATATGAAAACACAATCTGTGGTTTGATTTATTTTAACGAGTGAAGCGAGCCCTCCCCTTTTTCTTTTTTTAACTCCACCCATTTTTTTTTTTTTTTTTTTTTTTTCCTTTTTTCTGTCTGTGTGGATATTTTCACGATAACTTTTGGGAAATCATTGACCATTTAATTCAAACTTTTTCACAGTTGTTTGTTAACTTTACACAAACCACTTTCGAAGAGAATAAAATAGAGCTAGGGGGTTTGGGGATAAATCAACCCTTATATTGAACAAACACGGTTTTTAGCAATTACATTAATTATTAATTATGACTGTATTCCCCTTTTAAAAGGGGCATTTCCCGATCCTTTTATTGGCTGGAAAAAAAGGGTAATAATACAGTAGCCCCATGGGTTTTTTTAGTGCTGACGGGCAACTTACAGCTGCCAGCTGTTTGGCTTAAAAAGTTACCAGCCCAAAATTATGAATCCCTAGCCGAACTAATATCGAAAAAACATGTGTTTTGCAGCTGTACTTCTGACAGTAAAATTTTTTGGGGTTTAAATTTAAAAATTTTGGGCTGTCAGAAGTAAGCGTCAAGTCAGCACCAAAAAACCCTTTCAAACTACGGGTAAAAACATTAAAAAAAAATTTTTTTTTTAGAAAATTTTTTATGGGGGATTAAAAAGGGGAAAAAGGCATATAGCGGGGGGCCCCCACAAACGAAGTTCGCCCAGGGCCCCAACGGGGTTTTAAAGGGGCCCGGGTCCTGAAAACTTCTCCTTACTGTTTGAAAACCCAAATATTTAAGACTGGGAGAATTGCCCGGAGACCCTTTAATTAAACCCAAAGAAAACGGTGGGGAAGTTTTTAAAAATTTTAAAACCCAAACCCCCTGCCCTAAAAAAAGGGAGCATCACCTAACCACCAAAGGGCCCAAAAATTTTTTTTCCGAACAAAAAAACCCTTTCCCATAAGATTTTTCAAAGGTTTTTAAAAATTTATTTGTGGACTTGGGTTTTAGCTTTTTTTAAAACTAATCAAAAACATTAAAATAAAAAAGTGACTTTTTTAACCCTTTCCCCTTTTAAATTTTTTACCCCCCCGAAAAATTTTAATAAAAAAATAAATTTTTAAGTATTAAGTACAAAATTTGGCCTATATAATATAACAAAATAAAAAAACTATGGTCTTTGAATTTTTGGGAAAAGGGTAAACTTGTAGAAAATTTTGTACCCTTTTTAATTAAAAACTTTTAAATTTATTCCCAAAACCCCTCAATAGTTTTCATCGCGAGTGTTTCTGACAAATACCCTTTTTTGGGTCAACCTGTAGATTGCTTCTGGGAAACAACTGAAGAAAAGGGGTCCCTGGCGGCCAGGGTAACTGTAGAAAATTCATTAGAAAAATACAACGGCGATTTTATTTTATTATTTTTTTTTGCCCAAGAGCTCTGGTGGACAGAGAGCATTTGGGTTAACTGCTTTTTTTTAGAACGGCCTCATATAAAGGCACCCCTATGACACATACTCAAAACCCTATGAAAAAAGTTGTCATTTTTTGAAGTTTTTTTAGTTGCACAATTTTGCCGCTTTGAGAAAGCGTTGTGATTTTGGGGAAGTTGTGAGTTTTTTTAAAAACAACAGCTGTTCAGATTTATAATTTTTTATTTCCGCAAAATACTTACATGTAAAAAAAATAAAAATAAATATAAGTCTCAATTTTTTTTAAAAAAAAACTGAGTGTAAATGCTTTACGCCCTCAATTTAGGGGGACGTGATTGTGAAAAAAAAAATATACAAAAAAATTTTCGGGTTAAAGAACTTAAGAAAAAAAAAATAAAATGAGGGATTTTGTAAAAAAAAATTTTGGCCAAAAGATATTCTGAAAGTGAATTGTAACGATAGTGATTAAAAAAATTTTTGCAAAAGAAAAAATGTAAAATTTGCTTTTTATAATTTAAGATTGGGTTTTCTCTTAATTTTTTTCCCCACTTTGATTGATCAATGTTTGAAATAAAAAAATCTGCTAGATATCAGTTACACAGGGGGGGGGTTTTGGCCTAGATGCCTTTTTTTTTTTTTCCAATGCTTTGAAAAGTAGGCTTTGGGGGTTATAAGTTTATTTTCGATGATTGCGTGATAATGTGAAAACATTTATTGTGCCATAAATCCCTATTTCGATGTTTAGTGCATTTTTACAAAGGGAGCCTAAAAAAGTGCCACCCATCTGGGGCGTAGTTGGCTAACGCACTAGTCGTGTTGAGCTCGACTGTTGGGGACGGGGAATCGATTCGAATCTCGTTGGTGAACGGGGGGTTTTTTTTCCTAAAAGGGTTTTCCCTCTCCCCCTCCACAAAGCGGGTTCACTTCCTCTAATTAAACCCCTTCCCAATTTCCCTAATCCCTTAAACGTATTAGAAATTAAACAAAAAAAAACCCAAAAACGGGAAAAAAGACCGGTTTAATATTATTATTATTTTTTGAAGTCCTTTTTTTCTCTTTTTCCCCTCCCAACCTTTTTTTTCTTTTTCTAAATACTTGCAGTTTCCCGCACCCCCTCTACCCCCCCCCTCCTCCCCCATCTAAGGGTTTTCTCCACAGGGTTTCTCAAAATAGGTGGAAAAACCCTGTGTCCAGTGGTCTGATAGGTTCGACTAGTCAAGTCCGGCAACAAAGATTTTTTTTTCTAGCGCACAAAGTGTCAATTCATTTCAGGGTTGTGTATATTACGCGGGTTTTTTAGATGTGCTACTTTTTCATTAATTTTTTTTTTTGTATTGGACTCAGTGAAAAATTATTGGGAATTTAAAGTAAAAAAGCCTAAAAGAGAAATGTGTAAAAGTGTTTTTTTTTCAAAAGTGGATTTGGTGGTGTTTGGAATTTTTTATAAGGATGGCAAAATATTTTTTGTCCCCCTGTTCCAAGGAGGTAAGTTATTTTTTTCAAAAGGGGAAAAAAAAATGATTAGTTTTGAAAGTAAAAGGTTTTTTTTATTAAATTATTGTCTACTTTTTAAAAGTAAATCATGATTATTTGCTACTGTTCAAACTGGGTTCCATTCTAATTAAAGGTTTTTTCAACGAAAAAGTGGAAATATTTTACCAAAAGCGTAACTTTTTACGTTCGAAAAAAATTGGGCAATCTTAGTTCTCTTGTTTTGGGTGTGCTTTTTAATTTTGTACAACCCAGTATAGTACGGGGGGAAATTTTCCTTTTTAATATTTAGGTAAATGCGGAAGAAAAACACCTAAAACCCAACCAAAAAATATGCAATATATATGAAGAATTTCGGAAAGAAAACAGGATCTCAACCTTTTTTCCCAAAGTTAACGATACCGAAAAACCTAAGAGCAATTTTTTCCCGCTGACTTAGCTCTGCGATGGTAGCTTTCAAAATTTCCTTGGAAAAACTGGGGAATCCAGATTTCAATGCTTTTACACAAATAACCAACATGAAGATACCAGCGAATAAAATCTGAGGAAAAAAACTACTTGCATTCAACCCATTTATCCGTAAATTTTTTTACAATAGCAGTTTTTTTCTTTCTTTGGGCATTTTAAAAAAAATTAAAAATGAATTGTATTTTATTTTTAAACTATTTCAGTAAAAAAAATTTTTTTATTTCGTTTTAAAACATTGAAAATCCGAAAGAATTGGAAATCATACATTGGCTCTGTTGATGAAACTACTGACCGCTGTGGCAGATAGGTGCAAATTTTTGTTGGAAAAAAATATCTCTACGGGGGCCTGGGAAACCTCCTTGGTTTTTTCAAAGATGCTTGAGGGGGAACCCAAAAGCTTTGACAATTGCCCTAGTGATTCGGATGCTTTTTTGTAAGTTTAATGTAATCGCACAAGATATACGTGTTTTTAAAAATGATTCCAGGTAGACCTGAAAAATTAGAAATTTTAAAAAAAGTTTTATTTTTTTTTATTTTTAGGTGTCCTGTGCCATCAGAAAAACAACGACGAAAGGTTTTTGGGGGTTTTTCTGGGAAAAAAAATGCGGCCTACATGTTGAAAGCGCTGCGAGCTTTAAAATATTCTAAAAGCCAAGTTAAACACGTGACTTGTCTGGCGAATGTGTTCATGGTTGCGAAGAATTATATACTTTTTTTTCTAAATGTTTCGCTATTTAATTTTTCCCCAACAAGAAAAGGTTTTTTGAAGGTTCCATCACAATCTTTAAATTTAAGGCCCCTACCCCAACACACCTTTGCCCCACAAAACCAGTGTTTAACGCGTTGGGGTACATGGGTTTTATGCGCGTTGACTATGAGATTTCCTTGGGGGCTTCAAAGGTATTTACAATACCTACTTTAGGTGCGTTTCCAAAATTAAAATTGCAGTGAGCGTTTACCATATTTTATTATTCCACCTTCCGCCACATTATTGGGAAAAAATTTAATTTAATGGTTATACTTTAGAACACAACATTTAAAGAAAAATTTTGGGTTTTGCTTCCAAAACCGTTTTTTCCCCGTAGATAGTCCAAAAAATTTTACGAGGAACAAGCTGTCGCCACACAAAACAAATGCTGGGCCCTCCCTGCTCAAGTTCAGTGTGGATTGGCATACGTAAAAAGCAAATTTTGGGAAAACCCTGGAGCAATCACAGCTTTAGAGGGAGGGATTTGCCTCTTGTGAAAACTGTAAATAAAGCGGGGGGTGAAAAAACCTGAATCAGGTTCTGGCTCAGTTGGCACAACCATCGTCGACAAATTTAACAGAGTATTGCAGCGAAAAAACCCCGGGTGAAAAGTGATGGCAAGTATTGCGGGGTATCTTAGAAGGAAAAACTACCCTTTACTCCCAAAAAAGTCAAGCTTTTGCCCCCCTGAAATGCTTTGTCGTAGTTTTTGCCCCCAATGACTTCATGTGAACGAGAGAAGTTTCTCAAAAATATAAAAACATTTTGTCAGAAACAGAAAAAAATTTCACCCCGAAAATCTTGGAATATTTGATAATTTAAACTCTAATATAATTAATTGTGTTTATGGAAATTTGCTGGATTTTTAAGAGTGAAAAAATAAAAATTTTGAATGTTTTTTTGGGGCCTTTTTTTTTCATTCTATGTATTTTGTCCTATTTTTTTTTTTTTTTTTAGTGCTTATTTATTGCCTTTTTTTTTTTATAAAGTCTATTTTTGTTTCTATTTTTTTTTTTATTTTTATGCCTATTGGCCTGCCTTTTAAAAAAAAAAAAAAAATTGTGCTAAAATCCGCGCCCTAGTTACCAATCCAGTCGTTGACCTACTCGTAAAGTTTATTTATAAAGTGATTTTTATTACGTCTTAACTTTTAAACATCCGAAAATAAAAAAGTTTAATTTTAATTTGGGAGGGAGAA
>JBCFYV010004627.1:0-21037 GCA_039000515.1 Timema cristinae
ACGTGAAAATAGGTGTTCAAATCCCTGCCTGGTGTATTGAGGTTGTTTTTTTAAATGGTTTTACACTTTCCCTACACGCAAATGCGGGTACAGTTCCTTTAAATTCAATCGCCACTGTCCCTAGCCCATTAGTGTAATTAGTACATAGTCGTATATACCGAACGGGTAGTAAAACACAGTGCTAAAAACAAGTAGACTTAAAAAACTTGTGTTGAATGTAATAATTTAATAAAAAAAAGGTATCTAGGAAGGAGAACGAAAGGGTAATGACATTCACTCCACCTCCAAGCATCTGTTTCCTTGTAATTCATCACTGTATTTTAATATTTCCGTGAAACCAACACACAGTGATTGATTTTAGTCGAGATTAGCGCGAAACACATTCGGCTAGTTGGTTGATGAGGGCAAGTAAATGTGGGTAGGGAAGAGTCAATTAACCTTTCCCCTTAACCCATTGCCACCCTTATCACGATCATTTCCAGGTAAACGAAAGGACCAGATGTCGTGAGCGCATCCGTCCTTGTTTGACGAATATTTCAGAATTGAATTGAGCACACCCCTTCACACTAGGGGAATTCATATGGGATGAGATGTAGGAAACACGGGGAAAAACCAGTGTTTTTGCAGTTTTTATCGCAAAATATTTCTCTGTCAGAAATAAATCAAATATTGGTCCAGTATAAACATAGAGTTTAATTTTCTTCTTCACGTGGTGATATCAATATTTCGTGAATATCTGCCACGAAATTAGCGGTATTAGATAACAAACTTTTTAAATGAAAAGAAATTGTCACTAATTTCCAGGACACAGTAAGGGAGAATGCGGCATTCTGCAACACCGCCATTAATCCTCTTTTTTATGGATTCTGAGATGACAGGATGACATGTGGGAGGAGGATGTGGAGGGTTGGAGCCCTCGATGTGAGGTGGGGATCCTGAGATGGCAGGGGGAGGTGGGGGTGATGTCAGAGAGACATGATGGTGTGTTTTCCTGTTTTTGGTGCGGGGTTCTGTGACTCATTAGCATAATTGAGAGGGTTGGAGGACTTGGGTGGAGGGGGAGGGGGGCAAAAAAATTTTTTGGGGACACATCGGAGGAGGGTGGGACAGAGGACACGACTGGGAGCTGCTGGAGGGGGAGGGGGTGTTGAAGCGCCAGACTCGGGATGGCTTAGAGGGGGGTCGGGGGAGACTAGCATACGGGGAACAGGGTTTTCTCTCCCTCTCTCTCCGCAAATGCGGGTTCAGGTCGTCTCACGGTCTCGAAGTATCCAGCAAATGCGAGTTCATTCCCAGGCGGATCCACTCTCTCTCTCCGCAAATGCGGGTTCAGGCCGTCTCACGGTCTCGAAGTATCCAGCAAATGCGGGTTCAGGTCGTCTCACGGTCTCGAAGTATCCAGCAAATGCGGGTTCATTCCCAGGCGGATCCACTCTCTCTCTCCGAAAATGCGGGTTCAGGCCGTCTCACGGTCTCGAAGTATCCAGCAAATGCGGGTTCATTCCCAGGCGGATCCACTCTCTCTCTCCGCAAATGCGGGTTCAGGACGTCTCGCGGTCTTGAAGTATCCAGCAAATGCGGGTTCATTCCCAGGCGGATCCACTCTACCTCCACGCAAATGCGGGTTCAGGCCGTCTCACGGTCTCGAAGTATCCAGCAAATGCGGGCTGTCTCGCGGCCTGGCGGATCCAGCAAATGCGCGTTCACTTTGGGAGGGCAGCTCATGGACCTGGGGGGGATATGACAAGTATATTCTCTCTCAAACCCTGATGGTCAGTCATAGCAAAGATTGGGAATTAAGGATATGACAAGTATTATTCCCTTCTAAGTCACTAATCATTTAATTGTTTTCAAGTTAAATGAGTTTAAAAGAATTGTTTACATCAGGGTCGTGTGCGTATGTGAGTGTGTTAGGATAACTGAACTTAATCTAAGACAATAATCGATGAATGAGTTTTTTAAAAAAAATGTTTACATCATTAACTAACAATACAAGGTTGTGTGTGTGCGTGTGTGTAATTTTCTTTAAATGAAGCTGGATTATGAAGAGTTGATTTCCCCGAAATGTATAACACTCACCTCTTTGAAAAAACGAATGATATTTCTTCGCATACATATATTCAGTACAAAATTCTCCCTCTCTCTCTCTCTCTCTCTCTCTCTCTCTCTCTCTCTCAAAGTATTAGTTTTTTTTCGGTATGGAGGAGGGTTGATGGAGCACCGGGCGAGGGGTGGAGGGTTATCTCTCGCATCGTGACGTAGTGTTTAGACTCCATGGGTAGGGTTATAAGGTGTTCCACACGGTAAAGTGTGTCGCGGGGGGCTTGACCTAGTGACTGCGGTGCGCAGCTGCTCTTGAAAGAGCCGTACATTAACATAACAGTCAAGGTATTAGAACATAAATTTCTTTCCAAGTGACATGCTTAGAATCATAATACTTAAGTAGTTTTCACATTGAGGGTCTAGATCTGGGTACTTTGTGGGAGGGGGAGAGGCGTGGCTTGGAGCCTATAAATAAGGGTGGTCAGCCCTTTTTTTGTTGAATCATTAACCGGTAGCTATATTAGCCATGGCGTCAGAATTTGTGGCTGCATTTTTGACGGAGGTGGGAAGTAATGAGATACTTCCACGTAAATTGACTGACTTGGAGATAGGTCACGCGTACCGTATTTCTTCAATAAAATCGGTAAATACTCGATTCGGTCGTCGTATACTTACTGTACTCGATGCCAAGTATCAAGTTTGGCTGCCGCGAAGATTTTCGACGCTCACCGACGTTCAGATAGAGGATATCTCGAAAGAGGATCTACTACTTGTCTACAAAGGTCTCTCTACCGTCACCAAAACAGCCATCCTGAACTTTGAAGGTAAGTGTGTAAGTGTATAAGTGTATAAGTGTATAAGTGTATAAGTGTATAAGTGTATAAGTGTATAAGTGTATAAGTGTATAAGTGTATAAGTGTGTAAGTGTGTAGTTATACCCTATCTCGATCTTGAGCTAGTTCTATCCAGTCCAACTCATGTGCGTGCGTGTTAGGATAACCGTACTTAATCTAAGTCAATAATCATTGAATTGTTTTCAGGTTAAATGTGAATAGTTACACCCGTATGTGTGTGCGTGTGTGAGTGTGTGTTAGGATAACTGAACTTAATCTAAGACAGTAATCGTTGAATTGTTTTCAGGTTAAATGTGAATAGTTACACCCGTATGTGTGCGTGTGTGAGTGTGTGTTAGGATAACTGAACTTAATCTAAGACAATAATCGTTGAATTGTTTTCAGGTTAAATGTGAATAGTTACACCCGTATGTGTGTGTGTGTGTAAATGAAGCTGGATTATGAAGAGTTGATTTCCCCGAAATGTATAACACTCACCTCTTTGAAAAAAGAATGATATTTCTTCACCCGTTACATCATTAACTAACAATACAAGGTTCGAACCTTGCTCCCTGGATAATTGTGCTTAATCCGCATATTGTAAGACCAAAGTTAATGATCTTACAGGTTAAAATATCATTGACTAATAATAAATCGTTGAATTGTTTAATAGTTTTAAAAAAAACATCTACTTGAGTCGTTTTTGAAGCGAGTTTTCCACCCTCTTTTAACAAAAGGGAGCGAGGGAGTTTAAACACACTTTTTTGTCACTCTCTTTCCTCCTTTCCTTCTTTTAACGGAGGGGAACGAGGGACAGCTACCTCCAGCAACAAAAAAAGAAACATTTAAACCTTTCTGTATTTACAGTAAACTAAAAAATATCACAAACAGCTTTCGTAGAAATCTTCCATACTAGCTGTTCTGGTTATACACTTACATAGTAATACTGTTTAGGGATTAATAAGGTTATATTTTTTTAGAGGAAATGTGTACAAATTTGCATGGTTAGAGAGACTAGAAAAACCATTAGGTTAAAACCATCCTGAGTGAGAGTCGAACCTTGACCCTCCCAATAGGAGAGTAACGCGTTAGAACAGACAGCTAGGTAGCCTGATGGTCTAGGGGGGTAAGGCGTCAGACTTTTTTTGTGATTACTCTCGTTCTGGTTATACACTTACATAGTAATACGGTTTAGGGATTAATAAGGTTATATTTTTTTAGAGGAAATGTGTACAAATTTGTATGGTTAGAGAGACTAGAAAAACAATTAGGTTAAAACCATCCTGAGTGAGAGTCGAACCTTGACCCTCCCAATAGGAGAGTAACGCGTTAGAACAGACAGCTAGGTAGCCTGATGGTCTAGGGGGGTAAGGCGTCAGACTTTTTTTTGTGATTACTCTCGTTCTGGTTATACACTTACATAGTAATACGGTTTAGGGATTAATAAGGTTATATTTTTTTAGAGGAAATGTGTACAAATTTGCATGGTTAGAGAGAGACTAGAAAAACCATTAGGTTAAAATCATCCTGAGTGAGAGTCGAACCTTGACCCTCCCAATAGGAGAGTAACGCGTTAGAACAGACAGCTAGGTAGCCTGATGGTCTAGGGGGGTAAGGCGTCAGACTTTTTTTGTGATTACTCTCGTTCTGGTTATACACTTACATAGTAATACGGTTTAGGGATTAATGAGGTTATATTTTTTTAGAGGAAATGTGTACAAATTTGTATGGTTAGAGAGACTAGAAAAACCATTAGGTTAAAACCATCCTGAGTGAGAGTCGAACCTTGACCCTCCCAATAGGAGAGTAACGCGTTAGAACAGACAGCTAGGTAGCCTGATGGTCTAGGGGGTAAGGCGTCAGACTTTTTTTGTGATTACTCTCGTTCTGGTTATACACTTACATAGTAATACGGTTTAGGGATTAATAAGGTTATATTTTTTTAGAGGAAATGTGTACAAATTTGCATGGTTAGAGAGACTAGAAAAACCATTAGGTTAAAACCATCCTGAGTGAGAGTTGAACCTTGACCCTCCCAATAGGAGAGTAACGCGTTAGAACAGACAGCTAGGTAGCCTGATGGTCTAGGGGGGGGGTAAGGTGTCAGACTTTTTTTATGATTACTCATCACGGTCGTTCCTGTTTGTTTGTTTACAGCTGTCTCGAGCCCACTGGGGACTGTACCTGAATGAAGAGGAGGCTAAATGGCAGAACCACCAGCTAAAAGAGCCCGCTTTTCTTCTTCTTCTTCTCCGCCACCCATTATTATATCTCGACAAATAAATGGAAATAAAGTGTATACTCTCAGTGAATTAACCTCGAATGAGCAACTTTTAATTAATTATCTAAAACGTGATATCACAACACAAGTATATAAAGCATACATTGAGCATACACCAGGGTTGATTAAGACCTCGAGCGTTTTGATACTCGGACATGAGGATATAGATAGACAGATCCGGACACTTTTGACTCAGTCACATGACTTAGGTACGGGATTTACCCAGTTTAGACTTTACCTGGAACCGTTAGGTCTCTCATTGAAACTTATTGAGCAGGCGTACACCCGCCGTATAAAAACCTATTCTATCACTAATGAATTGCCTTACAAGGACCCCGTCCAGTTTCTTGTCGCGTGCGGGGGTATATACGTAAAGACGGTAGAAGAAACAATTGCAAATGACTCGATAAAGGTAAATTGCAGCCTCATTTGCGAGTTTAGACATCCTACCGAAGGTAGAATTGAGAAAGGGTATTTCAACTCTAGTCTATGCGGTATATTTAGCACTACAAACTTGGAGGAGTTATATGAAAATAATGTAGTTTTTCCCCTCCTTGCTCAAATTGAAGGTTTTGTTTCTAGAGACTCAGGTTGGATGTATGACGGTACATTGGAGATGAGAATAAATCTCTCTAAAAACACGGTTTTCACGATCGGGGCTCGGGTTCAAATCCCTGAAAATATAGCCAACCGGAAAGCATTGATAAATGTGCAATGCGAAGAAGGTCATTGTTTCCCCGTATCTGTTTTATCAGCTATTTTTGAACCGACGGGAAATGCACAACGTTTATCCTCTTACCCCAATTTTCGAGACGTGTTGAATCTGGACGGGATCCCTCTCCCTTTTCAAATGAGATATATCGAGCGTTTTGAAAAGCTTAACGATATATCTATAAATGTGTACACTGCAAAGCATGATGGGAGTGACTCTTATATTGATACAGCTGACACCTCTAAAAAACTAGTAATTGTTCCCGTACATGTCAGTGCTAAAGAGCGAGCTAGACATGTGCATTTATTCATGATAAGAGTACATGGGACAGAAACTTATCATTTCAGCTGGATTAAAAATCTGTCACGATTAATAAACTCTCAACTACCGCGAGCGTCTAACAGAGAACGTAGATACTTTTGTGATAGATGCCTGTCCGCTTTTTTGACTGAAAACAAACTCACAAAACATAAAGAGACGTGTATAAAATTCAACGCGGTAAGGAGTACATTCCCTCAAGGACAGGATAAATTCCTCACGTTCACTCAGTATAAGCAGCAGGAGAAAACAGGATTTATCGTATATGCGGACCTGGAGAGCCTACTTATGCCTATAGAGACGAGTGATCCCGACCCAAAATTTTTTATACTGAGAATGTTCAACGTCATGTAGCTTATTCTGTAGGAATGTACGTTAAATGTAATTTTAACGATAGTCTCTCAGAGTACCGTCATTTCACGGGAAAAGATTGTACTGACCAATTTGTTGAGGCGCTCATAGATACTGCGAAGCGTGTACTAAAGTACTATAGTACTGTCGTACCGATGAAACCGTTAACTCCTGCTCAAAGAGACGCTCATAATACAGCCTCTCATTGCCATATATGCGAGAAGCCCTACAAGAATGATGATATTCGGGTTATGGATCATTGTCACTTGACTGGACTTTACCGAGGGAGTAGTCACGCAGGGTGCAATATTAATTACAAGAACCCGACTCACCTGAGCGTAGTAATTCATAACGCGCGTTGCTACGATAATTTTTTCCTTCTAGAATCACTCGTTGAACGTAGAGAAACTGATCCGTTCACGGGAGAGAGCGTTCTCATCAATCCGGGAAAAGTCAGAGTTATTGGAGAGACTATGGGAAGATTCAAAGTAATCATGAAATATATTCGGTGCGGGTTTAGAGGGATCACGATTAAAATTATAGATAGTTTCAGTTTTCTATGTACTTCCCTAGAGAAATGCGTATCTTACCTCGAACCCGAGCAACTTAAAATCACCCGTAAGTGCCATCCCGAGGATGAACGCTTTAAATTAGTCACACGAAAAGGAGTGTTCCCCTATGATTATATTGATTCATTCGAGCGGCTAGACGAGACTCAGTTACCGAGCAAAGATAAATTTTACAACGCGCTCACGGATACTCATATCTCTCAGGAAGACTATTATCACGCCTGTGAGGTTTGGCGAGTATTCGAATGTAAGAATCTTTGGGACTATTCGAACCTCTACCTGTACACAGACGTAACTTTACTAGGGGACGTCTTTGAGAACTTTCGTGATCTCTGCATGAAGACGTATAGGCTAGATCCCGGATGGTCCCTTACAGCTCCCAGTCTAGCGTACCAGGCTCTATTGAGAATAACCCGGGTACGGCTCGAATTAATCGATGATGTGGACACTCATCAATTCATTGAGGGAGCTATCCGTGGAGGGATATGTTTTGTGGCTAATCGTCACGCTGTAGCGAATAATCGCTATATGGACACGTTTGATCCTTCCAAGCCAGAGTCCTACATTGTCTATCTGGACGTAAATGGGCTCTATTCATTTAGTATGCTGTCCTCACTTCCCTATGGAGAGTTCAGGTGGCTCAAAGAAGAAGAAATTGCCCGATTGGACGTGCTAAAAGTAAAGGATGATGCGGATACGGGCTATATCTTGCAGGTAGATCTTGAATACCCGCAAGATGTACACGACGCTCATTCTGACTTACCGTTCTGTCCTGAGAAAGGGATTCCACCTGTAGGGAAACATGAGAAACTGTTAACAACTTTAGCTGATAAGACTGGGTACGTCATTCACTACCGTCATCTAAAGCTATGTTTAGCGAACGGGTTGAAACTGACGAGAGTTCACCGTGTTCTCAGTTTCAAGCAAGCGCCGTGGATGGCTCCGTATATCAGGTTGAACGCCGAAATGAGGAGTAAAGCGAGTAATCAATTTGAAAACATGTTTTTCAAACTGATGAACAATGCCGCATTCGGCCGTCTCATATCTAACAAGAGGGCTTACCGTACGATAAAGATAGCTACCAGGTGGGATGGGAAATTTGGAGCGGGTAACCTCATAGCCAGTCCAAACTTTAAAAACCGCTCGATAGTGTCAGAAAACCTAGTCATCATCGAGATGGAACCGCAAGAGATTTACTTTGATATGCCTATCTATGCGGGATTCGCCATTTTGGAAATCTCGAAGGTAGTCATGTACAGTTTGCATTACCAGGTTATGATCCCTGCCTTCCCCCAAGGCACGTTAAAACTTCAATACACTAATACTGACTCACTTCTCTACTACATGACTGTTGAAGATGCATACCAGAGACTTGCCCTGTTAGCTAATGAGTATCTGGACACCTCCACCTACGGACAAGACAATGTTTACAGGATGCCCGTAGTGAATAAAGGGGTGCTCGGTAAACTAAAAGACGAGACTCGAGGTCAGATCATCACTGAGTTCATTGGTTTACGTCCTAAACTCTATTCATTCTCGGTACAAGGGGTGGGGGAGACTCTCAAGGCTAAAGGGGTGAAGAGTAGTGCGTTAAGAACGCTTTCATTAGAGGATTATCGTAATTGTTTGACAGATGAGACGATAGTCATGAAAGAGGCTCGTTCAATAAGAGCAGTAGGATTCAAACTTTACACCCAAAAATTCAATAGAGTCGCCCTATGCTCTATCGACGATAAAAGATATAGAGTACCGGGAACTGTCAATACTCTTCCGTGGTCCCATTACTCAATCAGACCGTCAACTCTATAGGGTGACAGTGCGTCTATGTGAAAAAAATCATAAGTGATTAGAACTAAAAAAAAATATTCACGTCCAGTACTCTATAGTGTTAATGTATAAATATTCATGTTCTGTAGTGTAAGTGATTAGTGTTAATGTATAATTTCAAGAACTATAATTTGTGAAATTTAGTACGTATCTATGTGTTTTAAATCTTTATATTCATTAAATAAAAAAAAAACATTTTCATGAACTATAACTTGTGAAAAAAACAACTAATTTAGTATGTATCTATGTGTTTTAAATCTTTATATTCATTAAATAGAATTAATTATGGATGGTGTTTTTTCTTTATTTCTTTCCTTCCCTCCATCCGCCTCCTCTCTCCCTCATTGATTAAATAATACAATGGAAGTTATAATCAATAATTCTTTATTTAAAAAAAAAACTATTACAAGATTCATACGTTTAAAGCTAATTATATTAAACATTTATTTTCAATCATTAAAAGTTAAAATCATTAGAACTTAAACATTTTTTTTCAATCATTAAAAGTTAATTAAACATTTATTTTTTTCCAACCATTGATTAAATATAGAAGTTAAAATCAATAATTCTTTATTTTTTTAAATCTATTACAAGATTCATACGTTTAAAGCTAATTTTCATTAGAGTTCATTACATTAAACATTTATTTTCTATCATTAAAAGTTAAAATCAATAGTACTTAAACATTTTTTTCAATCATTAAAAGTTAATTAAACATTTATTTTTTCCAATCATAGATTAAATAATACAAAGAAAGTTATAATCAATAATTCTTTATTTTTTAAAAATCTATTACAAGATTCATACGTTTAAAGCTAATTATATTAAACATTTATTTCTAATTTTCACTAAAGTTAATTACATTAAACGTTTATTTTTAAAAGTTAATTACATAAAACATTTATTTTCAATCATTAAAAGTTATAATCATAAAAAGTTAATTAAACATTTATTTTTTCCAATCATTGATTAAATAATACAATGAAAGTTATAATCGATAATTCTTTATATATTTTTTTAAATCTATTACAAGATTCATTCGTTTAAAGCTAATTTTCATTAAAGTTAATTACATTAAACATTTATTTTCAATCATTAGTACTTAAACATTTTTTTCTTTCAATCATTAAAAGTTAATTAAACATTTTTTTCCCAATCATTAGAACCCTATTACAAGATTCATACGTTTAAAAGTTAATTACATTAAACATTTATTTTTCAATCATCATTTAAAACTCTATTACAAGATTCATACGTTTAAAAGTTAATTACATTAAACATTTATTTTTCAATCAATAAAAGTTAATTACATTAAACATTTATTTTTTCTAATCATCGTTAATTCTTTTACAAGTTTCTTAATTATGGATGGTGTGTGTTTTTTTTTCATTATTTCTTCCTCTCATCGATTAAATGATACAAAAAATCTATTACAAGATTCAAACATTAGAACTCTATTACAAGATTCATCATTAATTCTTGTGATAAACGAGGACTTACGCTTCCTCCGACTCCTCTCGAGGCTTCTTCTTTGCAGGTTCCATCTTCTTTCCGAGCTTACGTTTAGAAGCATCTGTAGTTTTCTTCTTCCGTCTGGTCATGTCAACCTCGTCTTGACCGCAGACGCATGATAACTTATTGAAATCTATGTACTCTTTATACTCGTTTATCAGGGCTATCATATGAAGCAATGCTGGAATAACCGAACTCGTATCGTTCCGCATCGCACTTTTGGTCAGATCGCAAAAGTTTTGACCAATCAGACTTAAAATTCTTAAACCATTCGCAGAGCACTCAGACATTTTAGCAAGGTTTGTCTAGTCTGTACTTGACCCTATCGTCACCGATAACACTCTGTAGTCGAGACATCCTCTCACTTCCTTTAATAGTCGAGAACAATTAGGTCTTTCCTCTTTATGATGTCATCTTGCTTACATCACTGCTTGAAGGGTTATAGCGAACCACTCTATCGTGAATGATGAGACAAAACGCCTTGGTATTTACAGGGATATTTTCCTCCGTCTCGAACGTTATACGACACGTCACCATACCGTCCTTGAGAGTATCTTCCTGTCGGCTGGCATCGAACACAACGATGGGAGCGTGAGACTTGAAATGGGAAGGATCAAGTAAAGGTAAAGAGGCGCTCGTTCCGTAGTACGAAGTCTGGAAATTGGCGTACTCTTCGTATAATTTCGAGAAGGAATCCTGTCTAAAGTTCAAGTTCATATCCTCATAAGGGTACATGTTAGAATTTAGATAGAGTTTAGCATTACGTAAATTACAATGGTCAAAAATACTTCTATCTGCTGCCGTCGTATTGTTCCGTCCGGTCTGAAGTGCGAAAACAACGTAACGAGGTTTCTCCAGCAAAGTTGACGTTTTCACGGTCCAATCATGTTGATTGGAGGTGGGCACGTTAGGGTACTCGTACAATTCCCAAGTACGGAAAGGTAGCTCGATGATCCTCCCGCTCTTGATGAAATTAAGCAGGTTGAGACGATTAATATCATCAGTCTTTATATGCGGTACAAGCCAAGATATTTTACTTAACTCAATCCTAGAGGGTGTCTCTGCAGCAGGAGGTGGGGCTCTTTGTAAAGCGTTGTTGTCGCTGGTGGAACGAACTAGCACCAGCTCTTGTTTCGCGTTGATCAGTATTCGGGAATAGTCTTCAACGAATCCTAGTATGAGACGTAAAGGGATGCATACGTCAAAGATGCCTGTTTCAGCATGTACGTGAACTCCTTCAAATCTCCAACCGGCGTTTGAAAAATGAGTCTGCCAACCATTCCTTATAGATAGATAGTTTTTAAGTTGGGTCGAAATACCCACATCTCTCGATTGATCAATCTCTACCCCGTTGATCTCATAGGCAATTCTTGAGAATAGATGCAGTATTCCGTTATTAACAATTCTCGAAGTGCTTCCAGGTTCTCCCGTATTCAAAAGTAGTCGACCTTTGATATGTAGCAGAGAGCGATGAGGTAGGGTGCATAACCCTTCTTGTTGGATAGATATCCTAAGCTCGTTCCCGTTAGCTAACGGACCGGGAATATACGAGGCGTAGGAATGATACTGGAAACTGGTCAAGGCTGTATCGAAAGCGGCAGACTCCCCAATGTTCAGAATATCCACAGCGTCATCCATTATTTTCGTAACGAGTAACCTAGACGTCTTAAATAGAGTTTATTGGCAGGTGTTAACGCTTTCACTGTCCTTCTCTCAATGTTTCGAGGAAGACTTCGTCGTCTTGTTTTATCTAGTACGAGTACCATCTCCAGCGAGTCGTTTCAGATGTAGACGTAGCGATATCGTCTCGTCTCTAAAGTTGACGATATCTCCTCGCTCGTCAACAAGTCGTACCGAGATAGACTCTATTACTCGCTTCGTTACCGGAAGGTAAATGATATTGTTAGGCGCTTCCACTATCTTATAGCCTGGTGGGACGGTCATGCTGAACTCGTGCAAGGTATGACTCGGTTCTCCGTTGACGTAAGTCCCGCTAGCGAGACTACATTCTACACGGATCACATTCACGTGAAGAATATTCACGGTATTGGTAGATATGTGCGTCTTCCCTGCAGGAAGTATGACTGGGTCGAACCCTAGCAAGGAAGCAAACGTACCAGGTCGGGTAAAGTCGATAGGTTTATCGCAAGTGATATAGCTCTTTAAAGTGCTAGGGTCACCGATAATCGAGAGCTTTACGTTACTCGGGACTTCCCTTCGTAAGAATCGATCCAACGCCTCAAGTTCATAGGTGCCTGGAGGGACTGTATACTCTTTACCGTCGCAAAAAAATTTATTATTACGTTCGTCAATGTTCGGTATGGAATTGAACGTGGCCAGATTGATCAGTCCGATGAACCATTCTTCTTCACGATTCTCTTCTCCGAGCAGGATATGCGGGAAGTAGTTCTCTGTCAGATTCGAACTCTGACCTGTCAGTGTAAGTGTCATAGACATATTTACTAAGTTCTAACGTCAACGTGAGTATTTAAGGAAAGCTAAACAAAGATGTCCGCATAAAACGGTCCCGTACTCTTGATACCGAGTATGATTATAGGTGATGGGTATTCCTCCGAGATATTGGACAAGTTCGAGCGGTGGTCTTAGATCACCGAAACTATCGAAGTAAACCGCTCGTTCACCGTTTTTCTTATACGCTACCCAATGTGTACCCTTACCACTATCATCGTCAAGATTGATGATGGCGTTCTCTATCTTCCAAGGAGGACCGTTAGGTAAAGCATCTCTCGCAAATACTCCTCTAAAGAAGGGGATTTTTAACTCGGTGACGTACTTGTGCAGATCCGTTTCAGTAAGGGCACGTTTAGGTAGTCATTTTAATTTCGGGTAAGGACGTAGATACATACCTTTCCCCATGGCGATAGCTTCGAGCGTACGATTATGCCTCTGAGCCTCGTTCAATTGTTTCGTATTCGCCTTAGCACTTTGTACGGCCTTGGTGATTCCTGCGGCTCCTCCGGCGACGGCTCCAAGCGCTGCGATCAATGGTAGTATAGGTAGAATTCCTCCCTTCTTCTTACCGCGTCTAGTAGTAGTAGTAGGACGCCGTTGACGACGTTGAGTTTTCTTCTTCTTCTTTAGACCTGAACCCATCTTGACTTTAGCTTTCATCGCGTTGGTGATTGCCCACGCGGCGGCTTTCTCGCTCAACTTCGAGTCTGGCGCGAGTAATCTTTTCCACGATTTCTCGATAAGTTCACGATCTGCAGTATGACGTCCTGCAAGATCTTTCACCTTGGAGTAGGCGATATCGTGTTCTTTACAGTGTCGATCTAACTCGTTTATTCCAGGATCACCCCGTTTCAATCGTTTTTCCAACTTTGTTCCCGGTCCACAGTACTGGTATCCAGGTATATGCGCTTCAAACGGTAGATTATTGATTATCTTATCCAACAAACCTCCCCTCTTCTTCGTCGCATGACACGTACTGATTAGCATTTATATAGGTACGTCCATTATATAGATGAAGTAGTCGTCAACATGCGGTTCGAGAAACAGACAGACTCTTTAACTGTACACAACAACGATCATGATGAAGGAGGAGCTTTACCTCAGAGACACGGTACGTTGTTACCTGATACTATCCGCTGCATCATCTGTGGACCATCGAATTGCGGTAAAACCAACGCCATGATCAGTCTGTTGGAGGAACCTAACGGGCTACGCTTCAAGAACGTGTACGTTTACTCAAAATCGTTATACCAGCCTAAGTATCAACGTTTATCGAAGGTCCTCTCACTCGTTGAAGGCATGGGCTATTTCCCTTATTCCGACAACGCGGAAATTATCCCTCCGTCCGAGGCTGAACCCGACTCTGTATTCATATTTGACGACGTCGCTTGCGATAAACAGTTTAATATACAGGCTTATTTCAGTATGGGTAGACATAAGGCCATAGACTGTTTCTATCTCTGTCAGACGTACTCGCGCATCCCGAAACAGATGTTGAGAGATAACGCTAATCTTCTCATCCTATTCAGGATGGACGATACGAACCTGAGACATGTCTACGACGATCACGTGAACACGGATATGACTTTCCAAAAATTCAAGGAGGTGTGCTCGCTGTGTTGGAAAGAAAACAAGTATGATTTTCTCGTGTTGAGCAAAGATCATGAGATCGATAAAGGACGATATCGCTACGGGTTCGATACCTTTATCTTGCACGATTGAGGTGAACGCGCGTTCAGTACGCGATAAGACATCATGTCATCCATATCTAAATTCGGTCATAGTCTCTACAAATATAGATCTCTCATCGAGTCAGAGGGAAATCTAACTCTAAACTCTCAAGGGAATTACGACGCTAGATCGAAAAGGATCGTCAACGTCGAGTCGCCCGTCACATCTAAGGATGTCTGTAACAAGTCTTACGTCGATAGGATGGATGCGAGACATAGTAACGAGCAGATAGTCGCTCTCAACACTGCCAAGGACCTCATCAAAGGACAGATGGAATCGTTGATCGAAGATTTGGAGAACAATCGAATGAAATACGTCAACTTTGAGAAGAGTACTCGTCAAGGGATGGAGGAGGTGCGGAAACTGTCGCATCATCATGAGGATCGTCTCAACGAAAATAAAACAACGCTTGACGTTTTAGGTTCTAAGCTGCTAAGCCTAGAGGAAACATTCGAGATACAACGAGGCATTTACAACGATTTTATAGCCGGAGGTGTACTACGCTTAAGGGGACCGGATGACAACAAGCTTTACGATGCAGACGGTTTAGTTTTGCGAAACATAGGTATGCCCTCATTACCTTCAGACGCTGCGTCTAAAGCTTATGTAGACTCTACGGTTAATCGCAGTTTAATCTACATCTACTTGGATTCGAAACCTCTGAAGAAGGATGGGAGACATTTCGAATTGACTCTAACAGGTGAACGCGGTTATAAGTTCAAGAGGGGAGGCATCGTATCAACGATGGTCATGAACTTGAAAGATATTATTTGCTTGTTGAATCTTAAAATTATCGACGACCCTCCTTTCGAGGTGTTCAAAGATGACTCTATATCTTTCATGATAGAAACACGCTCGACGACGACGCCTCAGATTTTACACGTCGAATTAGGTTTTACTTACGTTTAGATATAATGAACCGTTTCTTCGTCGTAAGAGACATTCGCACCTTACATCATGTCGACGAAGGTCACAGAGGATATCATAAAAGCGAGTAAGATTATTAAACGAAAGTATAAGCAACTACGTGATGCCAGGCACGAATCAGAGCACGTAGCGAATGAAACGTTCAAACCTATCACGGAACCTCTAAACAAGATGGTGAAGGCGCTCGCCGAACCCGAACCCGAAGCCCCGCCTGAGAGATCTCAGAGCAACCATCTATTGGATACTTATCTTTATTCGTCTCACGCACATTCTGATAAGACATATGGGGTACGTCATGAAGGCGACTCTACCAAGCTCGGAGATACGCCTATCGTATTCGACGGGAAAGACGGAACAATACTTCTCAACAATAAGACGGTACCGTATACTCGAGGACTATTAGAATTACTCTTCAGAAGAGCACCTGCGCATTATACTAAGGATGATCTGAAAGTATACAAGTCTATGCTCGAAGAAACGAACGCGCATCGGTTGAGAAACGACCCTTACACTCGTATCAAGATGCGGGCGGGATCAAAGTATTCGTTAATCATCAAACCTATGTTTGAAGAGGAGCTCGAGGGTGAAGGTTTATACAAGATGGTGACGGGAAGAGGCGTCGATTATACCTATTGGGACGATCCTAACGAATTGGTCGATCGATTACGACTCTTGCACGCATCTACCGAGGCCGGACATTCCGCTCACCATAACGAGATCGTTTCTATCATCGAGGAATTACGCGAGGCGGGAATCATCGTATAAAGACAATCAACTCTTCGATATTTTATCATAATCATGTCCGGCGTCAAGTGGGAGATTGCGCGCGAACTTCATCGTCCGGCAAGACGACGATTCCCTCGAAGACATGTTAGCGTACGAGGCTTGAACGAGCTCGTTCAGGCCGATCTGGTAGAGATGATACCCTACTCCGGTTCTAATAAGGGATTCAAGTACCTTCTCACCGTCATCGACGTGTATTCCAAAAGGGCTTGGGCCGCACCCGTCAAGACTAAGACGGGTAAGAACGTCAGCGTCGCAATGGCTCTCCTCCTCGAAAAGGTAGGTTTACCTCGTGTACGTCACCTTCAAACGGATAATGGGTCAGAGTTTTACAACGCAGAATTCAAAACACTCATGAGGAGAAAGAGGATCAATCATTATTCTACATACAGCAACGTCAAGGATAGTGTCGTTGAACGATTTAATCGCACTCTCAAGAACATGATGTGGAGGAGGTTCACGGCTAAAGGATCGTATCGATGGATCGATATGATCGACTCCTTACTGGACGAATACAACCGTACTGTACACTCGACCATAAAGATGAGACCTATAGACGTCAAGGACGATAGACTTTTACATACAGTCTATAAACGTTTCAAGAGCTCAGATCCACGCCGAACGTATTTAAAGTGGGTGATATAGTCCGTATCAGCAAGTATAAGGATGTTTTAGAAAAGGGTTATACCGCAAACTGGTCGACTGAACTGTTTAAAATACGCAAGGTGGTCGAGACTAATCCCAGGACCTTCCTACTCGAAGATAAGAAAGGTAACCCTATCACGGGCGGTTTCTACGCTAAGGAACTTAGAAAGACTTCGTTTCCTGACGTCTACCTCGTGGAGAAAATAGTCAGACGCTCCGGAAATAGAGCGTACGTCAAATGGTTAGGGTTCGACTCGACACACACATTCGTGGATCGATGCGAAGGATATAGAGGAGGGGTGAGAGGGTATGTCCCTCCCTCCATCCCGAGCATATAAAGCGACCGGGAGGTAGGGAGACGCATCTCATTCGAAATGTTTAGACGGTTGGGTTATCGTCTGGAGGACATGAGTGAAATTAAGATCTCAGACAACAGCTTGGAATACTACATCGCGAGAGTCGAGAAGGGTTACAGCGAGTGTTGCGACTCTTCGGTGCACTGGCTCGGATGCCATAATCCGGGAATGTACGAGGCGAGTCAGTCCGTCGAGAACTGTTCAACATCATGTACCGTCTACAAGCTGAAGGAAGGGGACGAGCCACAAATTCTCGGCGAAGACGCCCCCCTGCTCGACGAAGACGCTTTGTGCATCGAGCTGGATCGGATCGAGCGGGAGGAACTCGACCGCGTCAAAAGCATCTCCGAACTCGAAAAGTATCGGGCCTACAACGTTCGTCACCTGGAAGGAGACGAGGAGATCAGCGAGCCGGAGGACGAGCCGAACATCGTGACGCTGGACTATGTGGGTAAAGTGCATCTTCCGGGCAAAAACTTTGGCGCGAGATACAGAAGTCGGTTTAACGCGTCGCAACGCGGACTGATCTATCTAGGCGACGACAAATACAAACTTTTCAAGTGGTGAAAGACTATACGTATGTGTATGTTGAAAAAGACTAAGACTTTGAGAGAGAGAGAATTTTGTACTGAATATATATATATATGTATCAATGTAATATTAAGAATATACTAGGTTTAAAAAAACTGTTCTATTTATTTAGAGGTGAATAATACTTGTCATATCCTTGACCATCAGGGTTCGAGGTCCATAAGCTACCCTCCCTCTTTGAGAGAGAGAATAATACTTGTCATATCCTTAATTTCCAATCTTTACTAGGACTGACAATCAGGGTTTGAGAGAGTAAGGGTTCGAGGTCCATAAGCTACACTCCCTCTTTGAGAGAGAGAGAGAGAGAGAATTTTGTACTGAATAATACTTGTCATATCCTTAATTCCCAATCTTTGCTAGGACTGACCATCAAGGTTTGAGGGAGTAAGGGTTCGAGGTCCATAAGCTGCTCTACTACATCACGATGATGAGATAGAGGGAGAGAAAACCCTGTTCCCCGTATGCTAGTCTCCCCCGACCCCCCTCTCAGCCATCCCGAGTCTGGCGCTTCAACACCCCCTCCCCCTCCAGCAGCTCCCAGTCGTGTCCTCTGTCCCACCCTCCTCCGATGTGTCCCCAAAAAATTTTTTTGCCCCCCTCCCCCTCCACCCAAGTCCTCCAACCCTCTCAATTATGCTAATGAGTCACAGAACCCCGCACCAAAAACAGGAAAACACACCATCATGTCTCTCTGACATCACCCCCACCTCCCCCTGCCATCTCAGGATCCCCACCTCACATCGAGGGCTCCAACCCTCCACATCCTCCTCCCACATGTCATCCTGTCATCTCAGAATCCATAAAAAAGAGGATTAATGGCGGTGTTGCAGAATGCCGCATTCTCCCTTACTGGACACCCTTGACAAATATTCATAAACTGTTGATACCACCATGGGAAGATAATTAAACCGTGTTTGTACTGAACCAATAACTTATTTAATTTATGTTGTAAGGGTGACCTGGTGGTCTAGGGGTAAGGTGTCAGACTTCTGTGCTGGCGGCCGGGATTCAATCCTCGGTCCCGGCACAGATTTATCTGATTACCAAACCCTTCCTTCACCTCTGACAAGACATCTTGTGAATGTGGGGAATGCCAGGCCTCCACCGTGGTTCGGATTCCACGTTAAACTGTAGGTCCTTCATTTCATCTCACAATCACCCTACCATTACACATTAGCGTAAGTGCGTATAACCCGAACGGGTAGTAAGACGCGGTGCTAATAATAGTAATAATAATAATAATAATAATAATAATAATAATAATAATAATTTATGTTGACCAAAGAAATGTTTTGTTATAAAAACTACAAAAAAACTGACTTTTTCACGCGTCTCCACTTTAAATAGTGTTGAGTCATTATACATACAGCGATGTTTATCTTACTTAGCTCTGTAGAGAAACTTAGAATAAAATACATTATGGAAGCTATCACAAATTAATCAGCCAAGCACAATAGTATTATGGTGGGTAAAACATTTTAGAACTTACCATTATTATTTTTTTGTGATCAACATTGACAACATTTTACTATATTATTAGTGGGCCCACCATGTGCTCAAACCGGGCCACGATACCAGGGGAAAAGCGCGAGCACCCCTCTATTTGTCATATTTTTCTCCAGTGAGGGCGAGACTATATATGTCTAGGTGGCAGTTACCAATAAAAGAAGGATTTTTGAGGAACCTTGTGACCCTCCCCCGTCAAATGTCTAGAAAATATTTACAGTGACCTTCATCTAGATTTTTTTTTTAAATTAGAATTCTCTATAAGCTATTTGGAGTAGTCCTGCCCCATAAGCCTTTTTACATTTGAATGCTCTCAAAACTTATTTACAGGGATTCCCACCTGCATTTTTTTAACATCAGACTGCTTTAAGAGCTATTTAGAATCCTCCTCCTCCAGATTAAAAAAAAAAAAAATTGGATGCTTATAGACAAGCCATTTAAAATGTCCCCCTTTGGCAAATTGTAATTCCTCTGGAAGTTATTTTGAATGGTTCTTTCATGGAAAATGTTTGAAAAACAAAGATTCTTCTAGAAGATATTTAGCGAAAACCAGTCCCCAAAGGAAATTTTTCTTGAAATTTGAATGTCTTAGAAATGATTTAGTATTTAGAATTATTTAACTTTATGGAAAAATATACTGGTGGCCTTCCCGCGTCCATTTTGTGAAATTGGGCAATAAGAAACAAATTTTGGGTATCTGAACCCGGAAAAACTTTGAAAATTTAAATTCTCTTTAAGCTATTTAAACGGGCCTCTTCCACCAAAATTTTTTTAAAAATTTATTGCTCTCAGAAGTATTTTGAATCATACTCCTCCGGGAATCTTTATGATTGGGGTCTTCTTATAAAAAGTTTTTTGAAAAAAAAGAAGCCTCAAAGGGTTTGGGTAAAAAGATCTTTTTTCAGCTTGATATTCAAGAATATCGGAGGGGAAAAAAAATTTGATAAATCTAAACGGGGGGAAAAATTTTTTTAAGGGGAAGGGGAAGAGCTTATTCCCCCGGGGGGAAAACGTTTTTTTCATAGGGGAAATTGACCATCTTTCCCCCCTCCTTTTTTAAATCAATGGTTTTACTTGTGATTTTTTTTTAAAATTTTTCGGTCACTTTCAAAAATAAAATATATTACCAAAAAATTTGTAACCCTTAAATGAACCCCAGAAAAGTTTTCGACCTGGTTTAAGTTTTTAAATTAAACCAAAATTTTTTTTTCCCACCAAAAATTTTGGTTTGCCAAACTTTTTTCCGACAAAAATTAAACAAAAAGGGAAAAAACCCCAAAAATTTGGGAAAAAAAGGGCAAGCTGGACCCGAAATAGTTTTAATTTTTCTTTACTTATTTTTTAGCCTAAAATTGTATCTTGGGTCCTTTTGGCCCCCGAAGTCTCGGGCCAGGGGACCATTTGGGACCCCCCCGTTCCCCCCCGTGGCAATTAATTTTTTAGTATTTTTTTTTATAGTTATTTTTAACAAACTGTCAAATTCATTTTTTAATAAAATTTGAAAAAAAGTATTCATGAAAACAAGTATTATTTTTGTTTCTTCCCCAAAAATTTGGGTGCGCTACGAGTGCCGTCAACGG
>JBCFYV010004628.1:0-40368 GCA_039000515.1 Timema cristinae
GCGTATAACCCGAACGGGTAGTAATACGCGGGGCTAAAAATAAAAAATTCAAATGATGGGTCTTAACTGACAGCTAGAAAAGTTACTAGATCTAATTTCACGGATTCATACGTCAAGTCATGTCTGCAGCTGTCACTTTTGATGGAAAGTAACAATTAAAAAACAAAACAAAAATAAAAAACATAGATTTGATCAAAATTGGCCGCAAGTAAATATATTCTCATTTAATAAATAGCCCTTTGTATGAAATTAAACTGCGCATTAAATGGTATTTTTCAAAAACCCCCAAACCCCTGACGTCACAAACCAGAATGTAAGTTATCAGAGACATATTGTTACCAGCCTAGCTTATCACATGGTCTAGTCTTACTCTGAATGTCCTTAAAATAAACTCTTAATTTATTTGAGATATTTAACGTGCACTTTCTCAACCGACAAACACAAACTTATAAACTAAATTAAATCTAGAACAGACACAACATCCACAAACCGACCGTTAATTTATCACTACGATAGAGGTAAACTATATTACACCAATAATAACATTTTTCGGCCATGCCAGGAACCGAACCAGGGACACTTAACTCAGTAGACAGACACGCTACCGACCGAGTTAAGGTGTCAAACTTTAATACACAATTTCAAATGTAACGCACGATACATTTATTATTCTGTATTTCTAATTGTTTAGTTTCCAAGATTTATTTTAGGAAAGCTTTTCGGTGTATTTATTACTTCTTTTAAACTTAGAGTAACATATTTGGTAATTAATTACAGTAATTTATTAACCTTATTAAGTGTATTACAAGGTAATTTCGCCTTAACTTCGCCAGAATAACATTAGAAAAAGAAAAATAAACGTTTTGTTATTATTATTATTATTATTATTATTATTATTATTATTAGCACCGCATCTTACTACCTGTTCAGGTTATACGCACTTACGCTAATGTGTAATGGTAGGGTGATTGTGAGATGAAATGGAGGACCTACAGTTTAACGTGGAATCCGAACCACGGTGAAGGCCTGGCATTCCCCGCATTCACAAGCAAATGTTTTGTGGAAAGTGGCATATTGTAATAATATAAAAGCCAGGTCGCCACCGTGGTTCGGATTCCACGTTAAACTGTAGGTCCTTCATTTCATCTCACAATCACCCTACCATTACACATTAGCGTAAGTGCGTATAACCCGAACGGGTAGTAAGACGCGGTGCTAATAATAATAATAATATAAAACTGGCGTAATGAAACAGTAGACGCTGTTTGGCGGCCATTTATCACTATATCACTATATCACTAACAAAATACAGGCAGACTTGTGTTAGTATTATTGTTGTAGCTATTTACTCTGTGGTTTGACAAGATGGCGGGCGGGCGCCTATTTCTAGTGGCTGGTGGACTAGATAGTAGGGTAGCCCGGTTGCCATGGCAACCACATGACAGGATCGATATAGAGCAGAGCTGCGCGCGCAAATAGTACGAGAACAAAAAGCCGTAATGCAGATCTCAACGACGCCTGTTTATCTTTTTTTTAGTGGTTATGTAAGCAACGTTTCGCAAAGTAGGCTTATTCTCATTTTGAATTGTTTGAAGGAAAACTACTCATGAATTCACTCATTCACTCCTAATGCCCTAATGCATTCCCGATAAAATTTAACTACACTTCAATTTTAATAGGAAATGCCTTTATCTTACAGGTTGAAGAGGTGCTTTCATATTTGATAGATATTATCTATAAGATAACAGCAATACAATACTATCAATTTGGGCTTCAAAATCATATTTTTGAAAATTTGACTATAGTTGACGAATGTTAACAAAAATTTGGTGCATGTACAGCCCTCTTTTAATTGAGAGAATATGCCTATATATTTTAATTTTTAATCCAGGAAACCATTTCCATTTTTAAATATTTTATTTTGTTATTATTTGGTGCTTGAAATGTAGCACAAATCATCCAGCTGCATTTATCAAACTGGGCAGACAGCTGCCCACTTATCAAACTGGGCAGAGGCCTGCCCACTTATTTTCAGGAGATCCTATTAGAATATTGTATCCACAGTTATTATGAAATGTGAGAGAACGATCAACAAAAAGTATAAATATGGCGGAAATAAATGAGGTTTGTTAAAGGAATTGAGGAGATCGATATTAACACATTAAAACATTGAATTGGTTGAATGGAAGGCAACTAAATATTACGTGCCACGTAAGAAAACACAAGATTGACCAATTTAATGAATTGATCAGAAATGTTTAATTCACGGTACGCGTGTTCCTCCGCTAGGGGCAGTGAGTGAACTGTGAATCTCCAATCTATAAACAGATTGCGTGGAACTATTTCCACATCCTTGTCAATATCACGTAACTTACTGGTAGACAATATCAAGCTCATTAGTTTTCCGCAGGCCGCCACCGTGGTTCGGATTCCACGTTAAACTGTAGGTCCTTCATTTCATCTCACAATCACCCTACCATTACACATTAGCGTAAGTGCGTATAACCCGAACGGGTAGTAAGACGCGGTGCTAATAATAATAATAATAATAATTAGTTTTCCGGTGACGAGGAGGTCGGGGTTCAATATCCGGCCGGCTTCAATGAAGTATATTTTTCTTGAATAGTTTCCTACTCTCTCAGCATTCAAATGAGGGTGTATTTCCTTTAAATTTTACCTCTTTAATCCCTACCACACTGATGCAATTAATATATTTAAATTATACGTATAACTGAAATAGGTAATGAGACTTGGGGTAAACAACAATATTGCACCAACTATAATCTAATTTTACTATTTTATAGGTCTTAATAGTCTATTTAACAAAAGAAACCTATGTGAAAGTGTTGCTTCCCTTGAAACGTAGTTTAGTGTTGAGTGGACGTTAACAAGATGACTCCCATATTCACACAATGGTTAGAAGAGTGGTAATACGCCCAGAGACATCCACACCAACTGGGACCGCCATAGTGACTGGAGGGTCACGTGGTGTCTGCTAGTAGTGTGTTTCAAGGGAAGCAACGTGCTAGTAGTGTGTTTCAAGGGAAGCAACGGGCTAGTAGAGTGTTTCAAGGGAAGCAACGGGCTAGTAGTGTGTTTCAAGGGAAGCAACGGGCTAGTAGAGTGTTTCAAGGGAAGCAACGGGCTAGTAGTGTGTTTCAAGGGAAGCAACGGGCTAGTAGTGTGTTTCAAGGGAAGCAACGTGCTAGTAATGTGTTTCAAGGGAAGCAACGTGCTAGTAATGTGTTTCAAGGGAAGCAACGTGCTAGTAATGTATTTCAAGGGAAGCAACGTGCTAGTAGAGTGTTTCAAGGGAAGCAACGGGCTAGTAGTGTGTTTCAAGGGAAGCAACGGGCTAGTAGTGTGTTTCAAGGGAAGCAACGTGCTAGTAATGTGTTTCAAGGAAGCAACGTGCTAGTAATGTATTTCAAGGGAAGCAACGTGCTAGTAGAGTGTTTCAAGGGAAGCAACGGGCTAGTAGTGTGTTTCAAGGGAAGCAACGGGCTAGTAGTGTGTTTCAAGGGAAGCAACGTGCTAGTAATGTGTTTCAAGGGAAGCAACGTGCTAGTAATGTATTTCAAGGGAAGTAACGTGCTAGTAATGTGTATCAAGGGAAGCAACGTGCTAGTAGTGTGTTTCAAGGGAAGCAATGGGCTAGTAGAGTGTTTCAAGGGAAGCAACGTGCTAGTAGTGTGTTTCAAGGGAAGCAACGGGCTAGTAGTGTGTTTCAAGGGAAGCAACAGGCTAGTAGAGTGTTTCAAGGGAAGCAACGCGCTAGTAGTGTGTTTCAAGGGAAGCAACGGGCTAGTAGAGTGTTTCAAGGGAAGCAACGGGCTAGTAGAGTGTTTCAAGGGAAGCAACGTGCTAGTAATGTGTTTCAAGGGAAGCAACGTGCTAGTAGAGTGTTTCAAGGGAAGCAACGGGCTAGTAGTGTGTTTCAAGGGAAGCAACGGGCTAGTAGTGTGTTTCAAGGGAAGCAACGTGCTAGTATTGTGTTTCAAGGGAAGCAACGAGCTAGTAGAGTGTTTCAAGGGAAGCAACGTGCTAGTATTGTGTTTCAAGGGAAGAAACGAGCTAGTAGAGTGTTTCAAGGGAAGCAACGGGCTAGTAGTGGGTTTCAAGGGAGCAACGGGCTAGTAGTGTGGGTTTTAAGGGAAACGATGGACTAGTAACTATACTACTAATATTTATATTCGGATAAACCAGGGTAGTATTACATGAAGCACATAAAATCCCTAAGTGTTTAAAATAATCTTTTGCTAATCCAATCAGGATTGAACCTTTTGTAGGGCCTATCTCTGATAGACAACATGAGTGTATACCACTAGACGGACTCTTCTTGTTGCGTTTTTATTGACGTATCAAACATACACACGGAACTCCACCTTAAAAACTCAATGTAGTGCTGTGAAGTGTTGCCAGGGTAAGCAGAGCTAACTATAACTTTACCTGTTAGATATTCTTCCCCCATTTGACCAACCGTCCAAATTTTTCCAATTCACATGTGAATGTAGTTCCATTAATACCTGATCTGTGAATGTTCTATCGAGTGATGAGATCACTCACCTAACTCTAATTATAATTACAAACCTTGGAATAAATCTCCAGCACGCCACTGTCAACAATACTTCATAGGCCTTTGTCTCACCTCAGGGCGTGCTACGTGTCTAGACAAAGGTGTTGTTTCCATTTATTCTATTATACGTTTTTTTAAGCGCGTCTTACTACCCGTCCGTACAACGGACATTTTAATCACGCTGTTGGGTAAGGGATGAGAAATACTATTTCGAACAAATAAACCCACATTTGAATGAAGGGAATGTGGAAAACTATATAGATGAAACCATCCTGAACCCTGACTTTGACCCCGTCAAACTAGACCGGACGAGCCCGACGTTTAATCCGCCTACCCACCAGTGCAGTATCTATTTAATGGTATGTATTTTAAACCATTTATTTATATTCAAAAAATTAACCACTTGTATTTTCCCAGATGGTTATGTTGGTTGGAGAAATACTTGAGGCTGTGGTTGCAAACATTAAACTATTATTTGTTCGCGTGCGTAGAGGACTGCGGGCCGTGAGTTTGCCACCCCCGGTCCAATTGGCTGTACAGCCGGGATTGTAGCCAGGGACCCTCAATTAGTCCTAACGTCTGTAGCCGGGATTGTAGCCAGGGACCCTCCATTAGTCCTAGCCGGGATTGTAACCAGTGAACCTCCTTTAGTCCTAGCCGGGATTGTAGCCAGGGACCCTCCATTAGTCCTAACGTCTGTAGCCGGGATTGTAACCAGTGACCCTCCACGAGGTAGTTCTGCCCCTACTCGCCAGAGCGTGTGGCGACCCTCCAGTAATATCAGCCCGCTGGAACCAATGAGCGACGACCGGTCGTTGCCCCGCGATCCTGAACACGCACAGGAAGTGTGTGAACCAGTCGTTACATCCCTCGTGCTCGCACTTCCTCTCCCCCCGCCTGCGTCAAGGCTCCTGGGACATGTTTACAGTCTACTTCCGCCTCGCCGCACCTGTGGACACGCAGACAAAGGCGTCTATTCGATACATTTTTTTATCAGCACTGCGTCTTTCTAGACGTCCGCATCACGTTAATGTGTTAAGGATGAGGAAGGTTGAAATTAGAGTAAGTGTACTCGTATTTTCGTGGAGGGAGAATGGAAAACCATTTAGGGGAAATAAACCTTAGTACACCCTACCAGGATTCGAGTCCCGACCTCCCGTCATTGGCTGTCTAGTCTATTGCGAGGATGACGAGGTTTTTAATCTCAAGAGCCAAATATGACTATCAGCTCGCATCGCGGGCCGAATAAATGTTTGGTAATCTTATCAACTTAATACAAGCCTACAAACAACTCGTTTTAATAAACCATTTATTTTCAATACTTGGGCCTATTTTTTATGAATTGTAATTTCTTTCAAATGTTTATTAACTTTCCGAAAATGTATCATAAATATGCACGCACAAGCTCTCTCAAAACCACTTAGCACTGTAGGCCTAATTTCACCGATACTAACCAAATAAAATGCAATCTTACCTTTTTTAAATACAAATTTGTATTCGAGCCATTAGATATTTCATATTCCTCTAAGGGTTTCACTTTAATATACCTCCAGGTCTCAGAGAGGGCCACATCTGGCCCGTGGGCCGCTGGTTGGACCACACTGCTTTGGAACATTCGAACACCGAGGTGGGTGTCATCTTAACCTAAGAGCTGTACTCACACTAATCAAACCTCGAGGCCTCATGTGTCTGCTGATAACCCTTCCCTTCTGCTGACGAGTATAAACACCCAGTCTGTTATGTGCGCATGGTATAGCATCGACATGGACTTCATAATGAGCTGTTCCTTGTTTCCTTCTTCTAAGGACTTGTTTTAATCCACATCCTGGCAGGAAGACTCCTACAGGACTGCGCTAAGGTCGCAACTATTCAGCCGCCATCTTCCGATTAACTACTAGCTCGTCATTATTATGTACGGGGGACATCTTACCTTTAAATTAGAAAATAGAACTTATTTTGTACCAAATGAATAGCACAAATAAAATGATAGTCGTTTTAACTCTATAAAACACTTTCATTCGTGGTTTCTTTACGGTATTGAAATGCCCCATTTAAGTAGATTATTTAGTGGTAAGGGGGTCGGACACCCATCTACCGCTAATGACCCCCTCGTCTAATATTCTAGTGTTCTTTTATTTTATAATAGTATATATATATATATATTAAAATTAAGTGGTTCACAAACAAAATTGGCAATGTGAACAGTTTTTCGTATTATTCTTTGACTTCAGTGGTGTTGAGGTAGAGTGCTCGCCTCAGGTCCCGATGTTCGTGGGTTCAAACCCAGCTGGGGTTAAAGGGCGATACAAATCCGTAGCACAACTTCCTTCGAAGGGGAAGTAAAACCTTCGGTCCCATGTTGATTGTGGCGTGTGAAAGAACCCTGGAAGATATGTGGAACTACCTTTCCCGGTAACAATGTGTGAGCCCTTTCGCTCTGATCAGTGGTTTAGAAAGTGCACATCAAAGGGTCTACCTTAAATAAACTAACATTAAAAAGAAGAGTAAGAATATGGGACTATATTCACACAAAATCTTGACATAGATTTTACCTTTCAGGTTTACCGCTCTCCCTCCACGCAAATGATGGTACCTCCCTTCCCCTGACTCATCGGAAATCCGGGTGCGACCACAACCAACAAAACGTCGGGGTTCTGAGCCCGGCGGGGGACATGAACATATCTCTCGTCCCGACAAGGACACGTCAGGTCCGGGTGCGGCTGCTGAGCTAACCCTACATCGAGAATTGGGGAGGAATAGTTGACCTCGTGGGGGCGTGGCAAACTGGACTATCCACCGTCACCATCACCATCATCACTATCATCACTATCATCATCACCATTATCAACTTGATAGGATTCCGATAAGAAAGAAATTTTGTAAAATATACTAAATTATTTGATCTCTTCAAAACGCTAATATAACGTTATATTGTTAGTGTTATTTAAGAGGTAGGCCTACTGATAGCATAGCTGGGCTTCACGTAGCCCCGGGGGGGGGGGGGGGCTTTGCTTATCACTAACAAATGTGTGATCGTACCTAGGATAGTAATTGTCTAGACAGTGAACATGTGTGCGTTAGTTCGACATGATATAATCTAGGTCCTGTCGAACTGTGCACACTTGGAACGCTTGAAGAACTGGTTATCACTGGTATTTCGCTCAAACAACAGTTTCTATCTAAATAAACACAATTTGCTGATATAAGGAAATGGGGCTGTCCAATTTTAAGAAGTGGTACACAAACATAACATAATCATCGTAGACGAGTGACTAATAGTCGGCCGGCCATTTACGAGCCTAAATAACTCTATGTAGTCAATATTTATTTACGTGCCTAAATAACTCACTGCATTCAATATTTATTTACGAGCCTAAATAACTCTCTGTATTCAATATTTATTTACGTGCGAAGGCGGAAATTAACTTTCGTTACAAATAAAGCTTGGTACATCTTGCAATTAAATAGAGTTAAAATGGCAATCGAACCCGGGCCCTTAACTTAGTGCGCGCTATCCAGTGTTATTCTCTCACATTTTAAGGCAGTGTGTGTACGTCACCAAAAGGTAACATTCTAATCTTGTACGGACGCCATCATGAAGCCAATGGTTTCTACAGCTGATAAACACACACGTCCGTTAGACTCTGCCTTATATTACTAGGCAAGAGACCAATGGCGGTCGTTATCTCAGTGGCAGAGCATTTAAACACGACGCCAAATGTTTTGGGTTCGATTTCCGTGGCCAGGTGTCATTTTATCATATAAATTTAATTGGATTAGTTATTTACACAATTGAAGGGCTCCCCACAATTATTTTAGTAATTTCACAGGAGAAACCAATCTGATGTTGCTGGTAGTTTTATTAATGAGCTGCCTAATGAGTCAGGGCTCTGGTTTGATTCCTAGTTCAGCATAAATACTTTATTATTGGACAAGATATTTTTTAAATTTAGTTTTTAGTTCTAAATTCAAAGCTAGTCAACTAAACACGTGACATCTTGAAACGGAAAATCACGTAATAGTCTACATACGTCGTGTGTGGTTTAAATAATATAAAATTTTTGTTAAAATTGTTCCAAGCATTTCCGGAACAAACAAACGTACAAAGGAATGGGCAAATGGTCGAGTTAAAATACAACCTTTCCTCTCTCGGTAAGTTATCATTATTGTCATTAAAAATGGATAAAATACCAATTATTTCCATCCGTTTGAGCTGTTCGCATGGTTACCTTTATCTGGACGAGTAAGATTGATTTATATAAAATGTATTTACGTTTGCTTGTGGGGGAAAACAACTCGGTGCAAACGGCCTTTGTTCGATCCCCGACCTCCCTGGAGATAAATATACTGCTAGCAACTGTCCAATGGCTGGTTTGGTTTACTTAGCGGGGACAGGGATAAATGAATGCACCAGCATTTGACTGAACCAGCGCTTGTGCACCTGGTAGAGGTTCGCACTGTTACCCCCCTGTTCAGGGTCAAACCACACCCAACTGGTGGAGGTAGAGGGAAACCAGGTGCGCGCAGGAGGAAGGGAAAGAGTCCATGGGTTCAAATCCCACCTGATATATGTTTTTCCTTTCTTTTAACACCGCGTCTTACTACCCGTTCGGGTTATACGCCTATGTACTAATTATACTAATGTGTCAGGGATTGGTAAAGTGTTAGGGGTTATAAAGATTGAATTTAGAGGAAATGTACCCTCATTTACGTGAGGGGAGAGGGACAAACTATTGAATAAAACCCACCCTCAGTAGACCCGATCGGGATCGAACCCGGCAGTCTAGTGTATTGCGATCGTAGCGACCTAGACCATGCGGCCACCGAAGTAGACATTAGGCCTATCAAACTAATAGCACTTACAACACAAATTATGTTTAAAATATTGCTTTAGATTGCTTCAAGAGGATTCTTATGGAAACAGTTTTTGCACCTGTTGTGAGGCCCTGCCATTTTTGTTTGTGTGGTTCTGGAGGAGGAAGGAGAGGTTGGCAGGCGATGGCTCGCGGGAAAATACCCCATAGCAGACAGTGAGATAAGTTTTGTTTGCATTTAATCCCTCATGAGATAATTTAAAGTTTTTTTTAAAAATACTTGAGGTTGAGGTTGAGGTTGTAGGTGTTATGAATGTTTTATATATTTCTCGTCTATGTCTAGGATCACCATAGTACATTCATTATTAATAATATTATCTTGGAACTAAGTGGAGGGTTTTAATGCCGCGCTAAGACGCTTGTATGTAATGTCAAGCGAGTCTTTATGATGTATCTTTACAAACCGCTGTAAGCAAATGGACTCTGGATTGGAAAGGGGCTAACGTATAACCCGAACGGGTAGTAAGACGCGGTGATTAAAATAACACACGCGGGCAGTAAACGAATCACTCTCATCGGCAGTCACTCCTTGGAAATATTGTTACAATCCAATTTTTATAGAAAGGGCTTTCCTCAACTGACAGCTAGAAAGTAACAAAGATCTACTTTCTTATATTCGTGCTTCAAGTAAATGTGATCTGCAACTGTCAGATTTTTAATAGATATTATCAATATCTAGGAAATAACACTAACAATCTTGTAAAATGTAATCAATGTTGATCGCAGCAAGATAATATGTATTCCCTGCTGTGTGTGCGTTATAGACCCAGGAGTAAAGAGCAATCCATGTGTGTGCGTTATAGACCAGGAGTTAAGAGCAATCCATGTGTGTGCGTTATAGACCAGGAGTTAAGAGCAATCTATGTATGTGCGTTATAGACCCAGGAGTTAAGAGCAATCTATGTATGTGCGTTATAGACCCAGGAGTTAAGAGCAATCCATGTGTGTGCGTTATAGACCAGGAGTTAAGAGCAATCTATGTATGTGCGTTATAGACCCAGGAGTTAAGAGCAATCTATGTATGTGCGTTTAGACCCAGGAGTTAAGAGCAATCTATGTATGTGCGTTATAGACCCAGGAGTTAAGAGCAGTCCATGTATGTGCGTTATAGACCCAGGAGTTAAGAGCAATCTATGTATGTGCGTTATAGACCCAGGAGTTAAGAGCAATCCATGTATGTGCGTTATAGACCCAGGAGTTAAGAGCAATCCATGTGTGTGCGTTATACACCAGGAGTTAAGAGCAATCCATGTATGTGCGTTATAGACCAGGAGTTAAGAGCAATCCATGTATGTGCGTTATAGACCCAGGAGTTAAGAGCAATCTATGTATGTGCGTTATAGACCCAGGAGTTAAGAGCAATCTATGTGTGTGCGTTATAGACCCAGGAGTTAAGAGCAATCCATGTATGTGCGTTATAGACCAGGGGTTAAGAGCAATCTATGTGTGTGCGTTATAGACCAGGAGTTAAGAGCAATCTATGTGTGTGCGTTATAGACCCAGGAGTTAAGAGCAATCTATGTGTGTGCGTTATAGACCCAGGAGTTAAGAGCAATCCATGCGTGTGCGTTATAGACCAGGAGTTAAGAGCAATCCATGTGTGTGCGTTATAGACCCAGGAGTTAAGAGCAATCTATGTATGTGCGTTATAGACCCAGGAGTTAAGAGCAATCTATGTATGTGCGTTATAGACTAGGAGTTAAGAGCAATCCATGTGTGTGCGTTATAGACCAGGAGTTAAGATCAAAACTCAGCAACCCTCGTTTCAGTTTAGGGCTGCCACCTTTCCAAAACCAAAATAAAGAGTTATTTCAAGGAGATTTTGGAAAACTGGACGCCTCCAACAGGAGCTGCCAAGGTGCTGTTTTTAAGTCCATTAGGGCAAGTTTTTGAATCGTAACGTACTTCACTACTCATCCGACTTAAACGCATTCATATGTTCTCATAAATATACACAAGGGTAGGGTAGGAAGGGGGTAGAATGTAAAGGAAATGTATCCACATTTTCGGGTAGAGAGAGTGGTAAACTATTCAGAATAAAGGGCACTCATTGCACCCGACCTAGATTCTATCCCCGATCACCCAGTCAACGTCAATGCAGTTCAACACGGGGTGACGCGGGTGTTGACAAAATATAAGCTCAGTGGTAACAACTCAGTCGGACAGTCGGGCAGTCAGGCAGTCGGACAGTCGGACAGTCGGGCAGTCGGACAGTCAGGCAGTCAGGCATAGTGTGGGAGCCAGTGTTGTTAACAAAGACTTCACTTGACGTTGCTTGTTCTGTCGTGACGTGGACGAACATTGTGATGACTGCGGCTTCCTTGTCAACCGCAACCGAGGTCGCACGGTCTCAAGGCAGACGCGCATAGCCTCGGGAAATTACTCACCTTACGAGTTATTTGCTCACCAGCTCCCCCTCCCCCTCCTTCAATTTTCTTTCAAAACGATGTGGAAATGAGCCGATAAGTTTTTGTGTCTCTTTACTTGGACTAGAGTGAATTCTAGCAACGCTCTGGTTATACGGATATGTATTAATTACGCCAATGTGTTATGGATGAATAAGGTTGAATTTAGAGTAAGTGTACCTACATTTGCTTGTAGCAAATTGTGTTAAAGACATTTAAAAAAAATAAAACCACCTGACCGGGATTTGAATCCTGACCCAAATGTTTCTACTGTAATAATGTTTGTCGATCATCTTAGTTAACATTCCTTCCTGATATCAAAAGTAAAATAGGTTAAGTTTGTAAGGCGTCTGCTAATCTACAGTCTTATTTTCATAGAAAGCCCATTGTTTGAGTACCGGATACTCTTGTTACCATAGTGGTATTCACATTCTTAATACTATGGCCCTGTTACAACGCCCAAAGAAAACAAGATTGTTTGGCTCACCATTCCGGATCCATTTGAGCCATCTCGGCAAGGCTCCACTCCACTAACACATCGCGGAACTGCCAATATCAAACTAACTTGAGAGGCCGTGGTTTGATTCTCACCGCGAGGATTGTGCCGCACCCAAGAAAAAAGAAGATGGACGATATGCGTGAACTGGATGCGCACCGTTGGCATTGTTCAGAAACAAAAGCACTATTGTTTGGCGCACGTTTAATACGCGTAGAGCAGTGGTTACCAACCTTTTGTGGCCCATCTCCCCTTTCTGGAGGTTGACTAACACCTATAGCCCCCTTTTCATTTTCATTGTATGCCTAATTTTAATTTGAAGTAACGTGTAAATAATAAAGCACATTTATTATTATAAACAATTTTACTACCGTATATAAAAACAACCAAAGCAGTTTTATCCGGTCACTATTGAATAAAATAGAAAAAAAATGTACATTTTTTACAGATATTTTTTTAAATAACAAAGAAGTGAAATAATTAACTAAGATCATTGATGTACGTTTAAAAAACAGGAGTACATGTTTTCATTTTTAAATTGGAATCTGGAAAAATTAAGAAAGTTGACAGTTAAAATTTGAAAAAATAAATGAAAGTTTGAAAATTTGTTATTGTTTTTTTTACCTTTTCAATGGCTGCCTTGTGCTTGGTGGATTTAAGTTAAAGCTTGAATATCCGGTTTTATGTTCGTCAAGTTCAGGCGCAAGTCTCCTTTGAGCAAATGTCCAACTTATTTCTTTGTTTTGTGAGGAGCTAGACAACAGAACTAAATCCTTTTTCAACTAAATATGTTGACGGGAACGAGATGAGAAGTGGTTCAGTTTTTCCCCACAGTTGTGGATAAGTGTCCATAATCTTCACCCAGCCTAACTCGTAACCGATCTGCTTGAAAATGATTTTCACCTCACAGTCATACTTCAGATCTAGAAACTCTGTCTGCAAGAGTTATCAAGCTTATCCACAGCTTCAAACGAGAATGGATCTAGAATCCAATCAGGAATTTGTAACTTGGTCAAATCTTCAAATCCTAATTCCATGTCAGTTTTTAACTGGTCAAGGTGATCAGTAAAAATTAGGATTTTGTCTTCTGGGAGTTTAGGAGTCCCGTTAGCTGACACTGAGCACTTTTTAAGGGTTGGAAACTGAATCAGCTCTTTACGGCCAATATTTACCTTGTGAATATCAAACTTGGCGATGAATGATGGAATAATTCCTTTGGCCTTGATAAGGTTCATCTTGTTTCCTTGAAGCCTTATATTGACTTCGTTCATTTTTTCAAAAATAGCTGTAAGGTACGCAAGTTCCAACTTGCGTTGCTTCAAATTCTCACTTAAAACAGGATCAGACGTGTCGAGAAACTCAGTAACCGTGTCAAATAATTCGAAGAAACGGCGCAAACAGTTTCCTTTGGAAAGCCACCTCACGGCCGTATGTAGAAGCAAGCGTTCGAATTCCTCATCAATTTCATCGCAAAGTTGTCGGAACAGATGGTCATTGAGGGAATTAGCTTTAATCTTGTTGACACCAGTAATGACCAGTTTTAAGGTTTCATGCAGGACACCACTCAATTTTTTCGCAGCTAAGTGTTGACGATGAATGACACAGTGGATAGTGATGACCTCTGGCACTTCTTTCTTAAGGTGGGCTAGAAACCCAGCATGACGACCTGACATGGCAGGACCACCGTCTGTTGCGCAAGCGCTCACGTTTGTTAGGGGAATCTCTTTTTCCTCAAAATAATCTTGTACCAAAATTCGACGATCCCTTCGTATCAGTGATCAAAGTTCTAGCAAACAGCATTTCCTCGGTAATTTCCTTTTGTACATTGATAAACCTCACGTAAGCTAATAAAATTGCTTTGTTATCAATCACAGTTGATTCATCAATCTGCAATGCAAATTTACTTTTTTTCAACAAATTGGTGAGTTTGGATTTAACGTCTGTGGCCATTTCGTCAATTCGCCTGGAAACAGTATTGTAGCTCAAAGGAACCAATTGACTTATCTTATTACTAGGGCCCTCGCCTAGCATGATTTCAACCATTTTTTTGGTAGCCGGTAAAACAAGAGTTTCGCCAATTGTGTGAGGTTTACCACATTTAGCGATCAATAAAGACACCTCGTAAGAAGCAAGAAGACCTTTGTCAAGATCGGTTGCTCGTTTTTTAAATAATTCACTCACATTAGGCCGTTTAAACAGCTTTAGCTTTGAGGTGTTGAAAATAATTAAGTTCTGTACTCACTTTATCACTGTGTACTCTTGATAAATGATCTTTCATTCGCGAAGGCTTCATGGCTTCATTACTAGTAAATGTTTCATCGCACAAAAGACAATGTGGAAACTGCACATTTTGCGGTGACGTGATAAAACCGAATTTTAAATACTCAGCTGAGTATTGACGACACTTCTTCTTTTTTGAATCCATTGTGCATGAACTTCTACACTTCAAAACAAACGCACAAAAACAGAAAAGACACGCACAAAAACTGATGGTGAGGCACACAAAGGCTAGTGAAGACTGAAGACGAATGTAGGTTAATGGCAAGTGTGTTGTGTTGGCAGGAGGGGGAGGGGGTTGAGTCACCAGTTGGCCGCGCTGAACAACAACAGGTGGGGGACTGTGAAGACGGGTGAGTGCAGTGAACTCGCCGGCTGAGAATAGCCAGTGACTCGTGCTACCCGGCAACTTCTACTGTACAGTACTATTTTAATTTTTCCCCCTTTGAATACTCATCGCCCCAAATCGCCCCCACTTATTTATTGCCCCCCTGATAACCCAAATCGCCCACTTGGGGGCGATCGCCCCCAGGTTGGGAATCACTGGCGTAGACTATTTGAGCATGTTCTGGAAGAACGATACCCCTTAGCCCTCTCCCTCTCCTTTGGTTCCCGCACCTTGAGAACACATGACTTCGTTCGTCGATTATATAATGTCCTCGTTCTGTAATGCCGATACACATTACACTACGATCACTAGGTGAAATACCTTTATCCTAGAATAGGTTTACATTTGTATATTCAAAATTCTGTTTGGCTGTAATGATTCAAAACTATCGTTCTGGATTCTTTATATTTATTTTGTTATGTATTAATTCTACCTGGTTTCTTTTAATTTGCTTGTAGACCATGGATAAACTTAATTTTTTTACATTAGTTTGACCAAACTGTATGTCTGACATTTATTTGCGATCTTTTGGGAAAACTCTTTTTATTATTTAACTTACATTCTGTTTCATCCGCTTCACGGATGGGCTTATATCTTGGAGTACCACCATCTTAGGTCCATTATTAATTCTGGCAGCGTTATACTTTAGTTCTGCCAATTTTGTACATTTAAAGATTATATCACTTGTTATTCTTTGGAATATAATTTATTATTATTACATATTTCGAAAGTTTATTCTATGTTAGTTAAATGTGGGGCCGTGAGTTGGCATAATTTGTTCTCTAATATGGAATTTAATGTTTAATGTTAATACTGCCAGTTATGGCATATGCTTTTAAGTTAGATCCTTGTTTTTTTATCTCCAATATGCCCAATTACGGGTATGGAGTTATATGTTATTGGGAACTCATTGTTTACTGTTCAGACGGTTTGAGAACTGCCGGAGGTGGTGAGTAAATATATTTTTGTCATGATTAGTACTTTGTTTTTGCTTTTGACTATCGATTATTATTATTATTATTATCATCTTGAAATTTGTACAAAGGTACATTTTACCGCAGATTGTATGATTTATTTTGAGTCGCTATTCGAGAGCGTGGGAAGTCCCACATGTTTCTTATATAATTGTTCAATCTTGATTGTTTACGGATTCAGCGCCTAACGCTATTCATGCCTCACTCTCTCATAGAGCTGTATTTGTTATTTTTTCTTGAATAAGATAAAACTCTCTTGTGACAAACCTGTCTGTTATTTATGAGTGATGATCAGGGTCGGGGGTTACAGTAAGTTTAGTTGGTAATGGAAAGAGAAACTTTACAGTAATCTGTAACTAAATTACTATCGGAAACTTTCGACATATGAATCAGTTCTCGAGATGTTTTCTCTGCGGTCGTTCAACCGCAGCGAAATGGCCCACTCATTCACTGCACATTGCGTCCATCTAGGACCCGGGGGACAGTTTTCGGAACATCATCCCAGGGGACGCGTGGTTAGCTAGATCTACAGCAGGATCCTTGTTCGATTCTGGGGGCAGATGCTTGATATATTTATTTTAAAGATTCACTTTCTAAATATTTAAAAAAAATCACCGTTCGAGCTACACGCGTGCACTAATTGCGGCAATGAATGAGGAAATTAGATATTTAGAAAAATGTACCCACATTCTCTGGAAAATAGAGTTGGAAACATGATTTTATTGCATCTCCCTACCCGTCCTGGTTATGTGCATATGTACTAAATTACTATGGTGTTTTAGAGATAAGAAAGGTTAAAGTTATAGGATGTGTATCCACATTTGCACACCTGAGCTGGATGTGAAACTTGAACTTCCTGTCTCAGTCTGAGAGTGACATCACAGAGCATGCGGCCACGGATGTATGAAATGTCCGGTTAAACCGATACGGTCGGAGGATGGTTAGATACACCAGTGGTCACGAAGTCTAGGAGGACAGGCTCACAATATTAATGGATTGCCGGTGGCAGGGGGGTCGTGGTTCGAGTCTCGGCTTGTACTGGGAGGTGATGGTTCGAGTCTCGGCTGGTTGTACTGAGAGGTGATGGTTCGAGTCTCAGCTTGTACTGGGAGGTGATGGTTCGAGTCTCGGCTTGTACTGGGAGGTGATGGTTCGAGTCTCGGCTTTTACTGGGAGGTGATGGTTCGAGTCTCGGCTTTTACTGGGAGCTGATGGTTCGAGTCTTGGCTTATACTGGGAGGTGATGGTTCGAGTCTCGGCTTTTACTGGGAGGTGATGGTTCGAGTCTCGGCTTTTACTGGGAGGTGATGGTTCGAGTCTCGGCTGGTTGTACTGGGAGGTGATGGTTCGAGTCTCGGCTTGTACTGGGAGGTGATGGTTCAAGTCTCAGCTTGTACTGGGAGGTGATGGTTCGAGTCTCGGCTTGTACTGGGAGGTGTTATAACTCATGCGATTTTTAACATTAATTCTCGCATACCTTGCCCACGTTAATGTCGGTGCACTTCTTAACTAAGCTCCTCATCAATTTCCTGAGGATTAAGCCATTTAATAATACATCTGGTAGAGGGTGTCGGCATGGACTGGAACCGAGTACTGAGGTCCCTGGAGAGGTTGAATGGGAGGTGAAGTCGTGCCCGCTACTCACGCACACACACGCACACACGTGCCGCTCAGAGAGGTGAATGCTCTATCACGCTCTCAGAGAGTTGGCAATCACTGCGGTCATACTCTTCATCCGGCCCGTTACACTGTCTCCGGTCTGTTCAGAGCTACCAACTGTCTCCGGTCTGTTCAGAGCTACCAACTGTCTCTGGTCTGTTCAGAGCTATCAACTGTCTCTGGTCTGTTCAGAGCTATCAACTGTCTCTGGTCTGTTCAGACCTACCGACTGTCTCCGGTCTGTTCAGAGCTACCAACTGTCTCTGGTCTGTTCAGAGCTATCAACTGTCTCTGGTCTGTTCAGAGCTATCAACTGTCTCTGGTCTGTTCAGACCTACCGACTGTCTCCGGTCTGTTCAGAGCTACCAACTGTCTCTGGTCTGTTCAGAGCTACCGACTGTCTCTGGTCTGTTCAGACCTACCAACTGTCTCCGGTCTGTTCAGAGCTACCAACTGTCTCTGGTCTGTTCAGAGCTATCAACTGTCTCCGGTCTGTTCAGAGCTATCAACTGTCTCTGGTCTGTTCAGAGCTATCAACTGTCTCTGGTCTGTTCAGAGCTATCAACTGTCTCCGGTCTGTTCAGAGCTATCAACTGTCTCCGGTCTGTTCAGAGCTATCAACTGTCTCCGGTCTGTTCAGAGCTATCAACTGTCTCTGGTCTGTTCAGAGCTATCAACTGTCTCTGGTCTGTTCAGACCTACCAACTGTCTCTGGTCTGTTCAGAGCTATCAACTGTCTCTGGTCTGTTCAGAGCTATCAACTGTCTCTGGTCTGTTCAGAGCTATCAACTGTCTCTGGTCTGTTCAGACCTACCGACTGTCTCCAGTCTGTTCAGAGCTACCAACTGTCTCTGGTCTGTTCAGAGCTACCAACTAGAGCTATCAATGACAGCTCCCGATCAAAGGGAACACAAACAGGGACAAAGTGTATCGTCCCCTCTACCTCGGGATAGTGTTTCTTTCAGAACACATCTATTGGCGTATGGATACATGACTAGAGCTAGTAGCGTGACTTATTGAACTGTCTCCCAACTGTGAAGAACTGGTCGGCCGATTTTATTTACAACAGTAGATCTACGCGCAGTAGGACACAGACACCTACATTGGGGTAATATGTTAAAACTAGCCATTATTTTTGTACTTATTTCCATTCAGAAATCTGAGGGGCATTATAATGTTTAATGAAAGGGGTGGTTTTGACAAACCTCTACTGGGGGGTACGTGGGTAAGTGCGTCAGTCTCTTCTGATCTGTGGTCGGGGTTTGAATCGTGGCCGGGTGTTTTATACCTAATGGTTTAACACCCTATCTTACTACAAATGGTGGTGCACTTTCCTCTAAATTGTACCTTCGTCCCCTCTACGTTATTGATGCAAATTGTGGGTATCCCTGTAATATAAATATAGCTCCCAGTAAGTTCCGGAGAACTCTTAGTCCCACCCGCATCGCTATGGAAGCGTCCAATTCCTCTGATATGGTGTGTCGGGTTTTGAAGCCCAGTCCGAAGTAATAAGGGCTTTTTTTATTCTAAGCGATATTGCCTTTATCCTTCCACGTAGAATTCGGGTACATTTAATACGAATTCAACCTTCCTCCTCCCTAACCCATTAGTGTTAATATGTGGATAGCCCGAATGGGCAGTAAGACGTATTTCTCCTGCCTAGGTGGCCGCATGGTCTAGGGCGTCACTATCGCTAGGAATTGGACTGGAGATATCGGGGTTCGAAATCCGATTGGGTGTACTGAGGGTGGTTTTACTAATGTTTTTAACCCTCCCTCCACACAAATTTGGATACATTTCCTCTGAATTAAACTCTCCTCACCCCTAACACTTTATCGTAATTGGGACATATGTTTAGTCTATAACACGCAAAGGTAGCAAGACGCGATGCACAAAAACCTAAATCGCCACTGTTTATCCCAAACTGGTTCCAAACCGGTTTCGAGTCGTCAGTTTCTGTTGTCCCAAACTGGTTCCAAATCAGTTTCGAGTCGTCAGTTTCTGTTTGTCCCAAACTGGTTCTAAGCCGGGTTCGAGTCGTCAGTTGCGGTTTGTCCCAAACTGGTTCTAAGCCGGGTTCGAGTCGTCAGTTGCTGTTTGTCCCAAACTGGTTCCAAGCCGGTTTCCAGTCGTCAGTTGGCAATCAAAGAGATCAGGAGGTTTCCTTGTCTAATACGTTCCCCGGACCAGATAAACCACTCCACTTATATAACTGTTGGCGCGGTTTGTGTCTGCCTCGCGGGTTGCCTAGATGTGCCCGCGCAGTTCTGCCAACATGAAGAGTTTGTTCACCTCGTATTATTTCCGGCCAGAGTTGGGATCATTGCCAGAGCTTACATCTGTCCGCCATGTTTGCTACAACTAGATCTGGCCGATTGACACCATGTCTAGCCAGATGTCTCATCTTGGAGAGGTTTCCTCTGGTCTACTGAGCCAGATGTCTCATCTTGGAGAGGTTTCCTCTGGTCTACTGAGTTAGATATCTCATCTTGGAGAGGTTTCCTCTGGTCTACTGAGCCAGATGTCTCATCTTGGAGAGGTTTCCTCTGGTCTACTGAGTTAGATATCTCATCTTGGAGAGGTTTCCTCTGGTCTACTGAGCCAGATGTCTCATCTTGGAGAGGTTTCCTCTGGTCTACTGAGTTAGATGTCTCATCTTGGAGAGGTTTCCTCTGGTCTACTGAGCCAGATGTCTCATCTTGGAGAGGTTTCCTCTGGTCTACTGAGTTAGATGTCTCATCTTGGAGAGGTTTCCACTGGTCTACTGAGCCAGATGTCTCATCTTGGAGAGGTTTCCACTGGTCTACTGATCTATTTCCGTTGTTTTCAGGTGGAGAATGTGTTAAACCGCACCTCAAGGCTATTTCTGGTTCGAGCTTGACCGTGTATTATAATACCCCGGTTAATCGGCCGTGACAAAGGCTCGTTTTATCCGGTCCTGGATAAAGCACCAATCGATATCAATAGTTTGTGTTTGCCACACTCAGAGCAGCTAGCGTTGAATTTAATAATGTTATGTTCTTTGTCAGTAGAACTTTTCTAAATATGGCCGGTTTTTTGGGTTCCTCATAACATTTCCTCTAAGACTATTTTGCTAGTATTAAATCAGGTTTGTGCAACTCTACTAACATATTGCTGTATATAAATGTAACTGACTGTTGTGCATTTTGTTTGTCTCGGATCCGAAATGGGGAATGACACCAACTTGTTGGTGTACGTGGAGTTTCAGGACATCACGCTAGAACACATCACGCAAGAACACATCACGCTCTGTGGTATAAGCTCTATTGCAATAGAATAGACTGCTGGAGCCGGGGAGATCGGGGTTCGAATCACGGCCAGATGTACTAAGAGTGGTTTCTAAAACAGTTTTCCACGCTCCTTTCATGCAAATTCTGGTACACTTCCTCTAAAATTCAACCTTACTCATCCTTAACCCATTAGCGTAGTTAGTAGCATACATTTGCTATATCTGGGGCGGGTGGTAGGCTAAGAATTAGACGGTGCTAAAAGAAGAGGCTAGTCACACTTATGTGTGGTTGCATAGCTATAAGGGAATTGTGTCTTGGACTGGACTGCTGGTAATGGAGAGGTCGGGGTTTGGATCCCAGCTGGGTCTATGGGGGGGGTTTCCCCACCCTCCCTTCACGCAAATGCGGGTTCATTTACTCTAATTCAACCTTCCCAATTCCTAATCCATTAGCGTAATTAGTACTTAAAGCGTATAACCCGAATGGGTAGTAAGACGCGGTGCTAAATTAATAAAAAAAACATTGTAGTTCCTTGGGATGTGTTTCAACATTGTAGTTCCTTGGGATGTGTTTCAACATTGTAGTTCCTTGGGATGTGTTTCAACATTGTAGTTCCTTGGATGTGTTTCAACATTGTAGTTCCTTGGGATGTGTTTCAACATTGTATTTCCTTGGGATGTGTTTCAACATGGTAGTTCCTTGGGATGTGTTTCAACATGGTAGTTCCTTGGGATGTGTTTCAACATTGTAGTTCCTTGGGATGTGTTTCAACATTGTAGTTCCTTGGGATGTGTTTCAACATTGTAGTTCCTTGGGATGTGTTTCAACATTGTAGTTCCTTGGGATGTGTTTCAACATTGTAGTTCCTTGGGATGTGTTTCAACATTGTAGTTTCTTGGGATGTGTTTCAACATTGTAGTTCCTTGGGATGTGTTTCAACATTGTAGTTCCTTGGGATGTGTTTCAACATTGTAGTTCCTTGGGATGTGTTTCAACATTGTAGTTCCTTGGGATGTGTTTCAACATTGTAGTTCCTTGGGATGTGTTTCAACATTGTAGTTCCTTGGGATGTGTTTCAACATTGTAGTTCCTTGGGATGTGTTTCAACATTGTAGCTCCTTAGGCTGTAATTCAAAATGGATAGTTAGCACCAATTTTAAAATCTTCCTTAACTTTCTGTTTCAAAATGTTATCTAATGTAGGCCTACATTAATTTATATTTGTTGTGAGGGTCCAGAGACTACTTGGGCGATGTTTTCCACATGACTACTTGTAGAAACTACTAGCTACTAGCTACTACGAAATATTCGACGCACACTTACAAGTTCATTGTTTTTATTTTTGTCTTATGAATAATTTATTTGGCCAACATAAATACAATTTCAATTTTGTTAATAATTATTTGAGTATTTAAAGTGCATTTTCTGAACCGACTGATTATATCAGCACACAAGAGTTTCTATGAGTAAGAGCGAAAGAGCCTACCAATTTTACCGGGAAAGGTATTCTCGCAAACCTTACAGGGTTCTTTCACCCGCCACAATAGCCATGAGACCGATGGCTTTACTTCCCCTCCGAAGGAAGTTGTGCTACGGATTTTTATCGCTCAAGAAAGACCTGTTGACCCCGGCTGGGTTTGAACCAACGAACATCGTGTTCTGAGACGAGCACTCTACCTCAACACCACCGAGGTCAACCACAAATAAAACTTCTCTCAGAAAATTGTATAGATTAAAATTCAACAAATACATCGAAACATTTTGGCATATTTTTCAAACTATGATATCTATGAAATACATTTAAGCTAATTAAAACCACTTCATCAAACTCTTTTTTTTCAAAACCAAAATATTTTGTTTTATATCTGTGTGTTCATTAAGACAACTTGTAACTCTTTGGTGCATGTGTCCCCAAACTCTCTGCCACTTTCAAATTAGTCTAACCCTTCCTTCACCTCTGACAAGACATCTTGTGAATGTGGGGAATGTCAGTTCTCCACCGTGGTTCGGATTCCACGTTAAGCTGTAGGTCCTCCATTTCATCTCACAATCACCCTAGCATTACACATTAGCGTAAGTGCGTATAACCCGAACGGGTAGTAAGACGCGGTGCTAATAATAATAATAATAATAATAATTATAATAAATTAGTCTAGACAATGTTGACACCTAGTTCCGCGTGTCCACCACTACGGGCACTACAATGTTTTGTTTATTGCAATGCAGTATTAAATACGTTCATTCAACTTTGGATGCGATAAAAAATGGACGAATACAAATCAAATTATCACATCTTTTTTTAACCAGTTTATTTAACTACTTGTTGTAAAATCTGGTTTTCGACCATTACTAATATAGTCTAACATAAAAATGGTTAGCTCTTACTGTGATATTTGTTTGAATAACAAAAGGTTTTGGTGATTATTTTTATTATTTTATAACGGACGTAAATTGTGTGTAGTAAAAGAAAGTATGTGAACAAAACGATGATTGCAATACTTTAAGAATAACAGTAAAAACACATCTTTATGTTAAAAAAAAATACAAATTGAAAAGTAAAATAATTTCTTGGTTCTATAAACATAATACAACTGGGCCAAAATTGATCTTAAAGAAACAACATTATTTTGATTTAATATATCAAGAAAGTTGCTTTAGTTTTATATCCATCTATTTCTTATGTTTTATTAGAATACCTAGATACAAAGGCATTTCCATTCCAGGCACGTATTTTGACTAAGTTTAAAAATAACTTTAAAATTACCATGAAAAGTGAAAACATATTTAAAGTTCATTGCAGAATTTTTGAATTAACAACAGATGTTCGAAATAAAAAGGAACTAAACATTTTCATGAAATTGACCACTTGGTCTTTTAATTGATAATTGTGGTCATATGTGGTGATTCAAAATGCGAATCAATGGCATACCATTCCAATAACAACTAAAATATTATTAATGCTAGGAAATATATTTCTCTCGAACAAATAAAATGTTTTAGAAAAATAAATTATATATTTTCAAACTCTAAGCTATGGTTGGTTTGGAATGCACACATTTTAATCGTAGTTTATACTATTTGTTACACTATAAGACTATACCACTCAAATAAAAGTTGATTTGTTACCATTTTTAACTAAAAATTAATATTTTATTTACCGACTTTGTGAACAAAAAACCAACATTTTATATAATGACATTTAATCTATTCATTTAGCCCCAAACATGTTCTCTATGAATAGCCATAGAAAGAGATTAATGTCGAATCGCCATAGGGAGAAACTATAGTCTAATCGCTATAGAAAGAAACTATAGTAGAATTGCCATAGAGAGAGACAATATGAACATATACCAATAAATGCAGTGTAGCCAACGTTTAAACACGTCACTACAGCTATAAATCTCTACGGACAGCGAGTCTTACCATCATCATATATATTTAGATGTAGGCAGAATTTAGATGATATGTGTCAACATTTGTGGGGAAGGAGGGTGGGAAAACACTTAAGCAACATATATAACGGTGTAGAGATGGCAGATTTTTTAGTCTCAATCTTCTAATAACCTGCAAACAATGGTAGACGTGAATGAAGAAATATTTCCCACTGAAAAGGTGTATTTATATTAATTATACAGATGACAACATTGCTACTGTTTCTCAGGAAAGGAATAGCTATATAACATATGGCTTGGCACATACCACATGTCAATAACTAAGTTTCTTCTCAAGACGCAGTGGATATAGAATATAATACTTGTTTTTAGGAGCATAGACTCCGTCAATTACTCCTGGACCATGGGACGTAAACAATAGTTGTAATAATATGTGGTTGGCTCTCACTCGGTCATTCATGGAGATAACTGTGTCTATAGTAGGCCTTGCACTCTCTGATTCATGGAGATAACTCTGGGTGTCTATAGTAGGCCTTGCACTGTATGATTCATGGAGATAACTCTGGGTGTCTATAGTAGGCCTTGCACTGTCTGATTCATGGAGATAACTCTGGGTGTCTATAGTAGGCCTTGACTATCTGATTCATGGAGATAACTTTGGGTGTCTATAGTAGGCCTTCAACTGTCTGATTCATGGAGATGACTCTCGGTTTCTATAGTAGGCCTTGCACTGTCTGATTCATGGAGATAACTCTGGGTGTCTATAGTAGGCCTTGCACTGTATGATTCATGGATATAGCTCTGGGTGTCTATAGTAGGCCTTCAACTGTCTGATTCATGGAGATGACTCTCGGTTTCTATAGTAGGCCTTGCACTGTCTGATTCATGGAGATAACTTTGGGTGTCTATAGTAGGCCTTCAACTGTCTGATTCATGGAGATGACTCTCGGTTTCTATAGTAGGCCTTGCACTGTCTGATTCATGGAGATAACTCTGGGTGTCTATAGTAGGCCTTGCACTGTCTGATTCATGGAGATAGCTCTGGGTGTCTATAGTAGGCCTTGACTATCTGATTCATGGAGATAACTTTGGGTGTCTATAGTAGGCCTTGCACTGTCTGATTCGTGGAGATACTCTGGCTGTCTATAGTAGGCCTTGCATTGTCTGATTCATGGAGATGACTCTCGGTTTCTATAGTAGGCCTTGCATTGTCTGATTCATGGAGATGACTCTCGGTTTCTATAGTAGGCCTTGCACTGTCTGATTCATGGAGATAACACTGGGAGTCTATAGTAGGCCTTGCACTCTCTGATTCATGGAGATAACACTGGGTGTCTATAGTAGGCCTTGCACTGTCTGATTCATGGAGATAACACTGGGAGTCTATAGTAGGCCTTGCACTGTCTGATTCATGGAGATGACTCTCGGTTTCTATAGTAGGCCTTGCACTGTCTGATTCATGGAGATAACACTGGGAGTCTATAGTAGGCCTTGCATTGTCTGATTCATGGAGATGACTCTCGGTTTCTATAGTAGGCCTTGCACTGTCTGATTCATGGAGATAACACTGGGTGTCTATAGTAGGCCTTGCACTCTCTGATTCATGGAGATAACACTGGGTGTCTATAGTAGGCCTTGCACTGTCTGATTCATGGAGATAACACTGGGAGTCTATAGTAGGCCTTGCACTGTCTGATTCATGGAGATGACTCTCGGTTTCTATAGTAGGCCTTGCACTGTCTGATTCATGGAGATAACACTGGGAGTCTATAGTAGGCCTTGCATTGTCTGATTCATGGAGATGACTCTCGGTTTCTATAGTAGGCCTTGCACTCTCTGATTCATGGAGATAACACTGGGAGTCTATAGTAGGCCTTGCATTGTCTGTATTCTAAAGTCTATAAATTCAAACATGTTGATCACCGACGCCAGTGTCCTTTGTAGCCAACTTAAGAGGACATCTCACGCCCGATTAACCGGAGTATTAGATGAAGACCACGATTGAACCAGGCCACGAGCTTATGTGGTTGACGCCCTGGGCAGATAATTTAGACGCCTCTTTCACCTCCCCCCCCCTGCGCCCCCCTTATAATTTTTATAAGATTGTCTAACTATTAGCAGCCATGTTTTATAATTGAAAAATGCACTTTGATTAGCTAACCTCTCAGTTATCTTTATTATTTATTACTTGAGTAAAGACTCAGCCATATTAAAGAAAACAACATACTTTGTTTTATGAGTCTTATTTATTTTTTAACATCACTACATACATTTACATTTACATTTACATGAACACGTCAAATACACAATAGAAAGAAGTGTAAATAGCAGCCACACAGAACCTCCTAGGACGAGCGTTGAAGGACAGTTAAGGAGGTTGGAATTGATGTAAACAAGATTATACTTTCGCCCTAACTAAGGGTTAGTTTGAAAACTATTACACTAAAATGCCCGGATGGCAGCAAATCGCAGTTTTACAAGCAGAATAAACGCAACAAATATAATAGTGTAATGTTTTCACTTTTTAATTCTTGTGTAAATAAAATAAATATTTTACCTCTTAAAAATCATGTTCCTCTCGTGCACCCCATCAAGTGTGCCCAGTGTGCCCCATCAAGTGTGCCCAGTGTGCCCCATCAAGTGTGCCCAGTGTGCCCAGTTATAAACCGAGGCCTGACTCGAACCAGAAAACCTATCAAAGGGCGGTTTTCTGCTTAATTCACTTGAAAACCACAAAACTGGGACCAGTTTAGTATAATGGTTTTGTTTTAAAATAATTTTTGGATTTTGTTGTAATTTAAAAAAATATGGTGTGAGATGGACTCCTTAGCACAAAAGAAATAACGGAATAATCAAAATAGATATTCGGTTTGGCTTATAATGAAAAATACAGTTTTTATTGCGTCCCCAGCTCGGAAAGAGATTTAATGTAAGATCTAATTCGAACAACTCCACCAATAAGGGACGGGTGGCATCCTTAAGGCGGTATTGTAGGAAATACGAGCTACTGTCAGAGTTCTTGTATCACCAAGTGGAGAAAACAACATGTCCTATGTGACAGAATCCAGATAGTCTATTGGACTATTATATCGGCCATCCTGCAGGTTTATCTCGCGGCACACTAACCAGTCACCATGACCCCGAATACAACAATCACTTGCACTCAGAGTTGTGTGTTCACTCGAGGAATGGACGAGAAAGGAGTGTTCTAAGGTCGACTACTGACATTACACTCATAGATAGTATAAAAACCACCCACTCTCCCGAACTCAAGGACAATTTCAGATACCAGCATCACCATTTACAAACAATACATGTTTCGCAATAAATGATTGGTGGGACTATATATATGCTATTAGCGGGGAATGGCATCGCAACATGCCCCTCGTCTTAATATCCGCATAGTTATGAAGAAGAGAGAGAGAGAGAGAGCTCTGAGGATCAGTCGGAGCGAGAAAACACATGAGTGTTGAAATATTCATGCTCGTGCTGTACATTATGGCAAACGAGGGCATCAAAAGTGCAACAAACCACCCTTCAAATAACTTCTAGAGGAGTTGGTCGCGAACATTTGGAAATAACTGTTCTAGAATCATCCATCCCCCTCCCCTCCTGAAGGGATGCAGCAGCCCCTGGTCACATGCAACCATCCTCACCCTTACAGGCGGGAGGAGTGGGGGTTTCAATCCTGGCTCATCTACCCTATCTGCTATTTCACTCTTCCTTCACGCAAACTCGGGTACATTTCCTCTAAATTCGACCTTCCTCATGCGTATAACCTGGAGCGGTAGTAATAAAAGACGTAAAACACAAACACGGTTAAGAAAGGGTTATCTGAATATCTTTCAACTCCAGAACAATACGTCCATCTACTTCCTTACAACGTAATTATTCAAAATGGTTGTAAATGTTTAGAAGGACTTGTATTGCGGCAGCCACGAGGGCTCTCAACCTGATACACCAACAAGATAGAGAGAGAGAACTCTCCTGTAGAAAAGTTTGAAAACCACACTGACACGTTTGAAGAGAATTGGAGGATGTCTTTGTTCAGGTTTTGTCGCTATGGAACAAACAGTTCAATCTGAGCAGAATACCGAGCTTTTTAAACACATTTTACATCTTGATAATACTATATATTATTTCTGTTGTCTTCATCCCTTTTTCTCGACCAATACAAAGCCTACAGCGATGAATAAGATATCAGTGGATAGGATTTCCTACCAACTTCTGACATAGCATAATCAGTTTACGTTAAAACACACCGTTTGTTTAAAATTTTTAGTTAAAAGAAAAATCTAACAATATTTTTATATCAATTACCGAAATAAAATCTCTTTGATATTATGTGCAAACACTTGGCTGAGTATTTAGGAGCTCAGGGGTCAACAAACTTAGTCCTGTAGCAGTGACCAGTGGTCTCCAGTATGTTCCAGAACGTTGTTTGCAAGAATGATTATGACGGGCGGTGTAATTGTTTTTTGGTACCGTCCCACGGCCCGCAAAGTCTCAACCTTCCTCAACCGACCGCAAGATGTGGTCTAGAACAGCCCCTTTCAACCCAAGGCAAGCACACTATCGGTGTTTTAAGGAGAGTTGTATCGCTAAAATAACGCGTATTAAGATTGTGTTTGTAGATTGAATAGCTAAAATTATAATAATTGGTTATTTTTATAAATAATGTTTATCATTGATTTAAAAAGATTGAGTTTTAGTCCTCAATTTTTTTTCTCACTTCTTTTTTCATCTTTCCCCAAACTCACACGGCACGCCGGTTGAAAAGCGCTCTTCTAGGGTCTGGTTGTTGTGTTCGTACTATTATTATGTTAGGATAAGCCTATGTATGATAAGCTATAGGTAGTTCCAATAAGACTTTAATAAATCTTTAAACCCCAACTATTTGTTAATCTTTAGATTAAACAACGTTTGATTGTATGAATGCATTAATACAATTATTGATGTTCAATGTTGGACTTATGTTTGTTAGCTCTGTTTGATATAATACTTGCAGGTCCAATGTACTGAAACTATAGTAACTAGCAGGTCCAATGTACTGAAACTATAGTAACTAGCAGGTCCAATGTACTGAAACTATACTAACTAGCAGGTCCAATGTACTGAAACTATAGTAACTAGCAGGTCCAATGTACTGAAACTATAGTAACTAGCAGGTCCAATGTACTGAAACTATAGTAACTAGCAGGTCTAATGTACTGAAACTATAGTAACTAGCAGGTCCAATGTACTGAAACTATAGTAACTAGCAGGTCCAATGTACTGAAACTATAGTAACTAGCAGGTCCAATGTACTGAAACTATAGTAACTAACAGGTCCAATGTACTGAAACTATAGTAACTAACAGGTCCAATGTACTGAAACTATAGTAACTAGCAGGTCCAATGTACTGAAACTATAGTAACTAGCAGGTCCAATGTACTGAAACTATAGTAACTAGCAGGTCCAATGTACTGAAACTATAGTAACTAGCAGGTCCAATGTACTGAAACTATAGTAACTAGCAGGTCCAATGTACTGAAACTATAGTAACTAGCAGGTCCAATGTACTGAAACTTTAGTAACTAGCAGGTCTAATGTATTGAAACTATAGTAACTAGCAGGTCCAACTAGTGTGATACCATTTAATATGTTACACCCCAAAATAGTGAAACTGCTCAGTTCGTGAAATGGTCACACTTGCACCCTTCCCCTCCAAGAGTATATTACCATCCCCTCCAAGAGTATATTACCACCCCCTCCCCCAAACGATGACATGGTAGGCCCGAGGTGTGGGAAACAAGCACATGACACACGATGCTGAGCAGGTCACACTCACACGTGACGTCATCACTACGGTATTTCCGCCTCGAGAACACGAGCCCTTTACAGTCTATGGAGTGAGACTTGGAGCAGACTTATAGTAGGACCGACATGGGAAGAGATATAGCATAATGAACGTGAGACCTGGACCAGACTTATAGTAGACCGACATGGGAAGAGATATAGCATAATGAACGTGAGACTTAGAGCAGACTTATAGTAGGACCGACATGGGAAGAGATATAGCATAATGAACGTGAGACCTGGACCAGACTTATAGTAGGACCGACATGGGAAGAGATAACTGAAACAATCTTCAAGTATACATTTTAAACAAAATTTTTATATCCTAATATTAAAAAAAAAAAACAATTTCATAAATTAATAAATTAACATCAATTTAAAGAAAAAAACATTTATCCACATTTATCATTTAAAACAGTTCCAGACACCTATTTTAAACAAAAAGTTGGTCTTATTAGCAATTTTTGATTATTATTTTTTAAATGAGTCATGAGTCAACTTGCTCTAAAGAGATTCCCCAGCAACAAGTGTTTGGCGTAACTTGCCCAAACACTCCCCAGATATCAATTCTATACACAATCGTCTGAACCATTTTAAACAGTCAGTCATTAGTGGATTGACCCTAATTTGGGGCTAGTTGGGGTATGAGCAGTAGTTGGGGTATGAGCAGATAGCATCTAAATATCAATAGTTAACACCCATCACACCTTCCAGCTGTATTCCCAGCTGCAGATGTTCCGGGGGCACAAAGGAATATCGTGGTAGGAGACTGTTGAGACGGTGAAAACACAAACATAAGAACACAATACGGTGAAGTACACAACGCTGCGCCTGTGAGTTGTGTTAATCACGAGTTCTTGCCGGCTGACAAAGCTACAATGGACACATTCCATTGACAAGTCGTTAAACGACCACAATCTCTCCTCAACAGATTCATACATGTTGCTATAAAAACCTGGAGCACGGCGTGATCGTACAGTTAGGCGAGCTGTCCACACGTCTGACTAGGGTCTGGGACTAGAATCCAGGGGCTACTTACGGTCCCTTGAAATGCGCTCTCCTCTTCATGTTTCCTAGTGTTGGATAGTTGAGGGACATGTTTGACCGATAACTTGTCCTTTGATTGGTCGGACGCGCAACTCTTGCAATAAGCTGGACTGTCGTTGGCGGAAAGATACAGGTTCGAGTCCATGTCGCGCGTACTGAAGGTAGGCTTCCTAAAATATTTTATACTTTCTTTCCATGCAAATGTTGATACACTTCCTCTATATGTTTTAGGATCTACGGGCGACGAGATATGAACAAACGAATAAACATGTTTTGTGAAATTAGAAGAGAAGATGTTTTTAGTTTGACTGATGATAGAATGTTCTACCTTATTTGTCTGAGGTTATGTCCATGTTCCATGTTCTCCGACCTCCGTTCCTCCGAGAGACAGCAGTCCCCCCCCCCCCCACCTGTTTTGAGCTACCTTGATTTAAAAACAGTATTTTACACATAATTACATATTTAGATAATTTTCACTCTTGGGGAATACTTTAATAATTTTTAGGATATAATAGTTACATATCGGTATTTTTAAGATTGTTATAATTTTTTTAAACTATTAGTAAAAAATAATATATTTATCTGAGATTTTCAGGCAACCTAATCAATGTCATTTTAAGGGCATATTTCACGTTTAGGGAGTAAATATCTGAGCCCTAATCTTCAACATAGTGGGGCTCAACAATCAACACTTCCAGAGCAGGGGAGCGGGGTAGCTCGGGGGTAATTTGCGAGGAGTTACCCTCCAAAATATAATTTAATTGACTGATTTATTCAAATGGTTTATTGGCATATTTTTGTTATCTCACATAATCATTGTACGGCGTTCGCACTTTATAAACAGATGACCCAGACCTCAAATACTGCAAGCTCGAGATTATCCTGTCAGGATGTCACCTTAAACATTCTCACAAATATCAACCCCGTGGCTGCGACACACACACACACACGTGTTTTGGACAAGATTAGAATGTATTGTATTATTTAAACAAGTTTACATGTGTAAGATCCCTCCTTGGCGCTAGTACCATTAATTACAATAACGTTTTTTGGATCAAGATTAGAATGTATGGGGTATCTAATTTCAACAGTTTAAATGTGTAAGATCCCTCCTGGTCGCTGTACATCATTTTAACTAATCATGACAGTCTTTGGAAAATCTTAGCTAGTCACAGTCGGGTGTTATAACAACTGGTGTCATAAAGGTAACACATCTCCTCTCGCTAAATCACACGGTACGTTTTACTAACTGTATCATGCACAGCCAAGGAACACAATCCTCCTGCTAGTCAACACAGGAGTTATAACATTACTGACGCACAGCCAGGGAACCAGTCATCACTGCTAGTCACACAGGAGTTATAACAATTGTACGTGCACACCAAGGACACAATCTCCTGTTAGATCACACAGGAGTTTTAACTGTTATGTAAGTGCACAGCCAATCAGCACAGTTTGCTAATGCCAGCACGTAGCTAAACAAACAATAAAAAAGTGATCACTTTCCAGGCGAGTTGTTTACCCGTTGTTTTGACTGTCACAATGTTGACACACTTAGCAGTTAACTCGACATGTTTAGTTTTCTTTCGCTCCAATGTAAGTGTTAGACAGTGTACGATTACTATCAGCTTGTGCAACAGACGCGCGCGGTACGAGCATTCAGGTTTCAGAAACACGTCACCTCGAGCGCGATCAAGGCGAGTATTCTTTAGCCCTAGAGTACTGGTATAGCAGGCTGCCGATAGGAGATCCGGACGATTCCGATGGGTATTTGAGGTAGTTTCCAAAAGTTCACCTCATCCATGCAAAGGGTACTATTCCTAATCTTGAAACACTAGCCTAATTAGTAAAACGTGACATGGTAGTTAAGACCGCCAAAAAATGAATGACCAAGGGAATCGATCCCCCTTCATCAGCAGGCCGGTCTAACATGAGAGTGACGCCTTAGACTGTTTGATCTCGATGCAGTGCAAATACCTCGTCAAGTAATCGGAAATATGTTCCGGATGAACGTGTTTCTATCGAATGTACAGCACCGTCACCTCACGAATGCAACATTTCACAAGAAACATGAGATCATTTTCCCTTTCTAACCAGCAGGTAGGTTACTTCTTCGTGGAGTGTTATGTTCGCGGTGTGATGATTGGTTTGTTTTCCTGACAGTCTTCTCAGAACTTACGTCAGGAGCCTTCAAGTTAATTTTTTACCACGAAAATAGTTTTCTTTCTCTTATCATTTCCTCGACATTTGCTGTTTTGTCTCTAGCAAATACACTGTACAGTCACATCACCATAGAACTCTGTTATCTCTACCAAATACACTGTACAGTCACATCACCATAGAACTCTGTTATCTCTACCAAATACACTGTACAGTCACATCACCATATAACTCTGTTATCTCTACCAAATACACTGTACAGTCACATCACCATATAACTCTGTTATCTCTACCAAATACACTGTACAGTCACATCACCATATAACTCTGTTATCTCTACCAAATACACTGTACAGTCACATCACCATAGAACTCTGTTATCTCTACCAAATACACTGTACAGTCACATCACCATATAACTCTGTTATCTCTACCAAATACACTGTACAGTCACATCACCATAGAACTCTGTTATCTCTACCAAATACACTGTACAGTCACATCACCATAGAACTCTGTTATCTCTACCAAATACACTGTACAGTCACATCACCATAGAACTCTGTTATCTCTACCAAATACACTGTACAGTCACATCACCATAGAACTCTGTTATCTCTACCAAATACACTGTACAGTCACATCACCATAGAACTCTGTTATCTCTACCAAATACACTGTACAGTCACATCACCATAGAACTCTGTTATCTTACTACCAAATACACTGTACAGTCACATCACCATAGAACTCTGTTATCTCTACCAAATACACTGTACAGTCACATCACCATAGAACTCTGTTATCTCTACCAAATACACTGTACAGTCACATCACCATAGAACTCTGTTATCTCTACCAAATACACTGTACAGTCACATCACCATATAACTCTGTTATCTCTACCAAATACACTGTACAGTCACATCACCATAGAACTCTGTTATCTCTACCAAATACACTGTACAGTCACATCACCATATAACTCTGTTATCTCTACCAAATACACTGTACAGTCACATCACCATATAACTCTGTTATCTCTACCAAATACACTGTACAGTCACATCACCATAGAACTCTGTTATCTCTACCAAATACACTGTACAGTCACATCACCATATAACTCTGTTATCTCTACCAAATACACTGTACAGTCACATCACCATAGAACTCTGTTATCTCTACCAAATACACTGTACAGTCACATCACCATAGAACTCTGTTATCTCTACCAAATACACTGTACAGTCACATCACCATAGAACTCTGTTATCTCTACCAAATACACTGTACAGTCACATCACCATATAACTCTGTTATCTCTACCAAATACACTGTACAGTCACATCACCATAGAACTCTGTTATCTCTACCAAATACACTGTACAGTCACATCACCATATAACTCTGTTATCTCTACCAAATACACTGTACAGTCACATCACCATAGAACTCTGTTATCTCTACCAAATACACTGTACAGTCACATCACCATAGAACTCTGTTATCTCTACCAAATACACTGTACAGTCACATCACCATAGAACTCTGTTATCTCTACCAAATACACTGTACAGTCACATCACCATATAACTCTGTTATCTCTACCAAATACACTGTACAGTCACATCACCATATAACTCTGTTATCTCTACCAAATACACTGTACAGTCACATCACCATAGAACTCTGTTATCTCTACCAAATACACTGTACAGTCACATCACCATAGAACTCTGTTATCTCTACCAAATACACTGTACAGTCACATCACCATAGAACTCTGTTATCTCTACCAAATACACTGTACAGTCACATCACCATATAACTCTGTTATCTCTACCAAATACACTGTACAGTCACATCACCATATAACTCTGTTATCTCTACCAAATACACTGTACAGTCACATCACCATAGAACTCTGTTATCTCTACCAAATACACTGTACAGTCACATCACCATAGAACTCTGTTATCTCTACCAAATACACTGTACAGTCACATCACCATAGAACTCTGTTATCTCAACCAAATACACTGTACAGTCACATCACCATAGAACTCTGTTATCTCTACCAAATACACTGTACAGTCACATCACCATATAACTCTGTTATCTCTACCAAATACACTGTACAGTCACATCACCATAGAACTCTGTTATCTCTACCAAATACACTGTACAGTCACATCACCATAGAACTCTGTTATCTCTACCAAATACACTGTACAGTCACATCACCATATAACTCTGTTATCTCTACCAAATACACTGTACAGTCACATCACCATAGAACTCTGTTATCTCTACCAAATACACTGTACAGTCACATCACCATAGAACTCTGTTATCTCTACCAAATACACTGTACAGTCACATCACCATAGAACTCTGTTATCTCTACCAAATACACTGTACAGTCACATCACCATATAACTCTGTTATCTCTACCAAATACACTGTACAGTCACATCACCATAGAACTCTGTTATCTCTACCAAATACACTGTACAGTCACATCACCATATAACTCTGTTATCTCTACCAAATACACTGTACAGTCACATCACCATATAACTCTGTTATCTCTACCAAATACACTGTACAGTCACATCACCATATAACTCTGTTATCTCTACCAAATACACTGTACAGTCACATCACCATAGAACTCTGTTATCTCTACCAAATACACTGTACAGTCACATCACCATAGAACTCTGTTATCTCTACCAAATACACTGTACAGTCACATCACCATAGAACTCTGTTATCTCTACCAAATACACTGTACAGTCACATCACCATAGAACTCTGTTATCTCTACCAAATACACTGTACAGTCACATCACCATAGAACTCTGTTATCTCTACCAAATACACTGTACAGTCACATCACCATAGAACTCTGTTATCTCTACCAAATACACTGTACAGTCACATCACCATAGAACTCTGTTATCTCTACCAAATACACTGTACAGTCACATCACCATAGAACTCTGTTATCTCTACCAAATACACTGTACAGTCACATCACCATATAACTCTGTTATCTCTACCAAATACACTGTACAGTCACATCACCATAAACTCTGTTATCTCTACCAAATACACTGTACAGTCACATCACCATAGAACTCTGTTATCTCTACCAAATACACTGTACAGTCACATCACCATAGAACTCTGTTATCTCTACCAAATACACTGTACAGTCACATCACCATAGAACTCTGTTATCTCTACCAAATACACTGTACAGTCACATCACCATAGAACTCTGTTATCTCTACCAAATACACTGTACAGTCACATCACCATAGAACTCTGTTATCTCTACCAAATACACTGTACAGTCACATCACCATAGAACTCTGTTATCTCTACCAAATACACTGTACAGTCACATCACCATAGAACTCTGTTATCTCTACCAAATACACTGTACAGTCACATCACCATATAACTCTGTTATCTCTACCAAATACACTGTACAGTCACATCACCATAGAACTCTGTTATCTCTACCAAATACACTGTACAGTCACATCACCATATAACTCTGTTATCTCTACCAAATACACTGTACAGTCACATCACCATAGAACTCTGTTATCTCTACCAAATACACTGTACAGTCACATCACCATAGAACTCTGTTATCTCTACCAAATACACTGTACAGTCACATCACCATAGAACTCTGTTATCTCTACCAAATACACTGTACAGTCACATCACCATAGAACTCTGTTATCTCTACCAAATACACTGTACAGTCACATCACCATATAACTCTGTTATCTCTACCAAATACACTGTACAGTCACATCACCATATAACTCTGTTATCTCTACCAAATACACTGTACAGTCACATCACCATAGAACTCTGTTATCTCTACCAAATACACTGTACAGTCACATCACCATAGAACTCTGTTATCTCTACCAAATACACTGTACAGTCACATCACCATAGAACTCTGTTATCTCTACCAAATACACTGTACAGTCACATCACCATATAACTCTGTTATCTCTACCAAATACACTGTACAGTCACATCACCATATAACTCTCTCTACCAAATACACTGTACAGTCACATCACCATAGAACTCTGTTATCTCTACCAAATACACTGTACAGTCACATCACATAGAACTCTGTTATCTCTACCAAATACACTGTACAGTCACATCACCATAGAACTCTGTTATCTCTACCAAATACACTGTACATCACATCACCATAAACTCTGTTATCTCTACCAAATACACTGTACAGTCACATCACCATAAACTCTGTTATCTCTACCAAATACACTGTACAGTCACATCACCATAGAACTCTGTTATCTCTACCAAATACACTGTACAGTCACATCACCATATAACTCTGTTTATCTCTACCAAATACACTGTACAGTCACATCACCATAGAACTCTGTTATCTCTACCAAATACACTGTACAGTCACATCACCATTAAACGTTTTATCTCTACCAAATACACTGTACAGTCACATCACCATAGAACTCTGTTATCTCTACCAAATACACTGTACAGTCAACATCACCATATAACTCTGTTATCTCTACCAATACACTGTACAGTCACATCACCATAAACTCTGTTATCTCTACCAAATACACTGTACATCACATCACCATATAACTCTGTTATCTCTACAAATACACTGTACAGTCACATCACCATATAACTCTGTTATCATCACCAAATACACTGTAGTCCATCACCATAAACTCTGTTATCTCTACCAAATAACTGTACAGTCACATCACCATATAACTCTGTTATCTCCTACCAAATACACTGTACAGTCACATCACCATAGAACTCTGTTATCTCTACCAAACACTGTACAGTCCACACACCATTAACTCTGTTACTCTACCAATACACGTACATCAATCACCATAAACTCTGTTATCTCTACCAAATACACTGTACAGTCACACACCATATAACTCTGTTTCTCTACCAAAATACACTGTACATCACATCACATAAACTCTGTTATTCTCTACCAAATAACACTGTACAGTCACATACCATAAACTCTGTTATCTCACCAATAAACTGTACATCACTTCACCATATAACTCTGTTATCTCTACCAAATACACTGTACAGTCACATCACCATATAACTCTGTTATCTCTACCAAAACACTGTACAGTCACATCACCATAAACTCTGTTATCTCTACCAAATACACTGTACAGTCACATCACCATAGAACTCTGTTATCTCTCACAAATAAAACTGTACAGTCACATCACCAATAACTCTGTTCTCTACCAAATACACTGTACATCACATCACCATAAGAACTCTGTTACTCTACCAAATACACTGTACAGTCACATCACCATAGAACTCTGTTATCTCTACCAAATACACGTACATACTACCATATAACCTGTTTCTCTACCAAATACACTGTACAGTCACATCACCATAGAACTCTGTTATCTCTACCAAATACACTGTACGTCCACATCACCATAGAACTCTGTTATCTCTACCAAATACACTGTACAGTCACATCACCATAGAACTCTGTTATCTCTACCAAATACACTGTACAGTCACATCACCATATAAACTCTGTTATCTCTACCAAATACACTGTACAGTCACATCACCATTAACTCTGTTACTCTACCAAATACACTGACAGTCACATCACCATAAACTCTGTATCTCTACCAAATACACTGTACAGTCACATCACCATAAACTCTGTTATCTCTACCAAATACACTGTACAGTCACATCACCATAAACTCTGTTATCTCTACCAAATACACTGTACAGTCACATCACCATAGAACTCTGTTATCTCTACCAAATACACTGTACAGTCACATCACCATATAACTCTGTTATCTCTACCAAATACACGTACAGTCACATCACCATATAACTCTGTTATCTCTACCAAATACACTGTACAGTCACATCACCATAAACTCTGTTATTCTCTACCAAATACACTGTACAGTCACATCACCATATAACTCTGTTATCTCTACCAAATACACTGTACAGTCACATCACCATAGAACTCTGTTATCTCTACCAAATACACTGTACAGTCCACATCACCATAGAACTCTGTTATCCTCTACCAAATACACTGTACAGTCACAATCACCATAGTAACTCTGTTATCTCTACCAAATACACTGTACAGTCACATCACCATAAACTCTGTTATCTCTACCAAATACACTGTACAGTCACATCACCATAAACTCTGTTATCTCTACCAAATACACTGTACAGTCACATCACCATAGAACTCTGTTATCTCTACCAAATACACTGTACAGTCACATCACCATAGAACTCTGTTATCTCTACCAAATACACTTGTACAGTCACATCACCATAAACTCTGTTATCTCTACCAAATACACTGTACAGTCACATCACCATATAACTCTGTTATCTCTACCAAATCACTGTACAGTCACATCACCATAGAACTCTGTTATCTCTACCAAATACACTGTACAGTCACATCACCATAAACACTCTGTTATCTCTACCAAATACACTGTAACAGTCACATCACCATAGAACTCTGTTATCTCTACCAAATACACTGTACAGTCACATCACCATATAACTCTGTTATCTCTACCAAATACACTGTACAGTCACATCACCATAAACTCTGTTATCTCTACCAAATACACTGTACAGTCACATCACCATATAACTCTGTTATCTCTACCAAATACACTGTACAGTCACATCACCATAAACTCTGTTATCTCTACCAAATACACTGTACAGTCACATCACCATAGAACTCTGTTATCTCTACCAAATACACTGTACAGTCACATCACCATATAACTCTGTTATCTCTACCAAATACACTGTACAGTCACATCACCATAGAACCCCTGTTATCTCTACCAAATACACTGTACAGTCACATCACCATATGAACTCTGTTATCTTCTACCAAATACACTGTACAG
>JBCFYV010004629.1:0-20136 GCA_039000515.1 Timema cristinae
TTCGAAACATATTTTTTTAAAAAACCAATAGTTTCTGAGATATAAACAAATATAAAAACATAAATTTGGAGATCTTTTAAATATGAAATTGATTGTTATGCTCTTTGGTGGACAAAGATGTTCCCCTTTAATTACATTTCTGCAAGTGTTCCGAATAACCTAATGCCATGGAGTAAGGAATTAAATAGCTAGCAGTGTATATTATTTTCTTTATGAACTTTGGTGGAGTGTTTCTGAAAAAATATGGGGAATCTATTATTTCGTTTCTCAACTATTACAAGTTTTTAGTAAATCAGTCCATTTAATATGAGAGAGGGAGAAAGACTGTGCGGTGCACCGTCGTCCGTACCGTTTATTTTTAATAAGTATAGTGCACCCTACATAACAGGAAAAAAGGGGTGGGGTGTAAGTTAACCCAGTAGAAAGAACTTGAGCGGATACGATTTGATTAATATTGACAGTAAATATATTATAAAACACACACAGACAAAAGGCATGCTCCGATGCTTCCAGAAGGGGAGCACGAGAGCAAGTTCCAACACGTACCGACCAATTGGTCACACCGTGTGGTTCTCAAAAATTTAAAAACGGGTTGTCGCGTTTCGCGAAGTTCTGGAACAAAGAAACAGAGATTACATAATACTAGTAATATTGGGGTAAAAAGGGCGCTACGCCTGTTAAGCAGTGGGCCTAGGACTCCCAGCCTTTGCCTCGCCTTCAGTTTGTACCTTTTTTGTTTAATGCATAAACCACCCTCATATGAAAACTACTCAAATTGTAGGCAGAGGCGATGTTGACATTTGCGAATAATTTGAATGAAATGTTCTTAGCGATTGCACCTTGTTTGAAAGGTTCCATGCTGTTTAAATCTGAATAACATTTGCGTGCCACTTCTCTCCAAGCTTAACTCCTTTTAATTTTATCGCTATACTCCTCACACCTCATGTCCCATATCACGGGACTAATACGAATTTCTTCAATGAAATGTTCCACATTGAAACTTGCAATTGCAACGCTTTCCATAGTGAACTCAGTTGACTCAACTAGGCGACTAGTGTGAAGGACGAATGCCAAGTAGTGTCTTTTGTGTTGAGTCAACGAGTGGGGATGAGAACGTAAGCGGCACTTGTGCCTGCTGGCCACCCGCCTGGGCGGACGAGTTGACTGCGTGTGAAGGGGTTTGGGCGGTTCCCAATCATTTGCTACCTGGCTACACTCCTTGACACCCGTCCATTCAACTAGTTGAATCAACTAGCCGCCTCGTCTGAAAGAGGCCTAATGGCTCGCTTGTTGCTTTGCATAGCAATTCTGTACAGGAAGAGCTTCCTAGAGATGATTTGAGCTAGAGGTTGCTGGCCCAAGTAGTGCAGTACAGGACATTTCGCCTGGCATGAAACTAAATAAGAAAAGGGTGAACCCTTCCCCTGACTCTTTCTGTAAAAAAACAACGGAAGGAGTCACAATTTGAAGAAGAGGTTTTAAAAGAATTAATACAGTTTAGGGGCCTCTTTGAAGAGTGTAGGCCCAAGCCGGAAGACGAAACTAAAAATGATATGGGCATATAACAGCTTTTTTAGAAATCTGTAAGTATCTATGCTCCAAATACCAAACCACAAGCAACTTGAAGCACGGTTGAAAATTATTAAAGTTATTCAATCGTACTTAGATTAAAATTGATAATTTGGTATTTGAATCATTATGACCAGGGCCTGGATTTTGATACTGTTTTTTTTACATCACAAACAAAGCTCATTTCTAAGAATAATTCAAGCTTCAAATTAATTTGTACTCTCTTTTGTTGCTGGTTGTAAAATCCACCTTACTACTAAGTCCCCAACACTGTGCTGGAAAGGTGATGGAGGAGTAGCATTGCTTCATAAGTAGGCCTAGGAATTTGTAAATCAAGATTAATTTTTATCAGAATGCAAGTTTAGTTGAAAGTTTTTCCATTACATATATTTTAGTCTACACTTTTCACATGTGAGTTAGATTTATTATTGAGCATTCATTGTGAGTTTTCGAAAACTTTTTTTTTTTTGTGGTTTCAATATATTTAAACTCGTTTTTAGTAGGTTTTTTTTAAGGTTTAGGTTTTTTAAGCATTTTTTTTTAGATCCTCAAAATCTCGATCTTGAAAATTATTTAATTGTTGCTTTTGTGTTTTTAATCTATTGCTTCAATGTCATGTGTTTACTGGATTTTTTAATAATAATATAATGATCCCATTTTTTTGTTGTTATTGATTTATAGCTCTGTCATGTTTACTAGATTTTTTATGTTCAAGTTTTATTTGTAATATCTTTAATATAAATTTAATAAATAGTTATGTAATATCTAGGAGCTTTTCATAAATTATTTTAATTATGAGCTGCTTGTTATCTCCAACAATCAAAGATAAGACCTATCATGAACACAACGTTGAATATATGTTTTCCCTGGAATTGTTAAAAGCACTAAGACTAAAGTTGTATCGAATCCACCATTAACCAATTTTCATTTTACTTCTGAATCATGAATTCAAATATTTGAAAAATTATGAAATACTCAAAATATCCTCAAGGATTCAAGGATCTCATTCATAACTAAAACCTTTTCCAAGTAACTCACAGAGAGTTTCCCATCCTCGAGAAACAGAACGGTACTGCCATTCCAATTAATTAACCCTCCTCAAACATAAAGTATTCTGCCAAATTATTTCTTCTGTTAATGTTTGCTCTAGTTGTATTATTTGAGCCCACTTTCCTTAAGGGTATGTGAGCAGCATTTCCTGCATGCTGCCTCCATTCAGCTGGATTTACTTGGCCATTAGCTTCACGGTCAATAAAGTTTTCAGGGCAATATAGATGCTCGCTATTGGGCTATGTTGACATGATGAAATTGTGCAAACTTGCTGTTGCAGCAACCATCAGTTCAACAGTCTTGGGGAAAGCTTGAATTCTGCCCTGAACAATTTGCCACCGTGTCACTAGTATCCCAAAAGCATTTTCAATTACTCGCCTTGCTCTTGAAAGACGATAATTAAAAATACTTTTGGTTTCATCTAAATATCTTCCAGGGTATGGCCGCATAATATTAACCCCAAGAGGGAAAGCGGCATCTGCCACAAACCAGAATGGCATTAACAAGTCAGAACCTGGCAGGTCTAATCTATTCTCCAACAGAGCCTGCCCAAATTCTGACTTTGGAAAAACACCACCGTCACTCTCTGAACCTGTAGAACAACATAACACCAATTAAAATAAATATAGGTTAAGTTACACAAGTCAACAAGATATACATCACAAAGCATTTTTGACAATATTTTCAAACTTATCAAAAATTTTCAAAACTAATGACAATTGATTTTACAAAAACAAAACAAAAAAAAACACTTTATTATCTCATTGTCAGTGTACCTGACCATGACTTGGTAGGTTGGACGCGAGTTCAAATTTTAACAAAGCTTAGATTTTTTTTAAATTAGTGTTTCTTATCATTCGTCAGGGGGATTAATGCTGCATTTTTTTAAACTACCTTTGGGATGAACACCGGCCTAATCCCTTGAGTTAAAGATAGTAGTAAACAATATTTAAATCGTTGGTTAAATTATTGTAATATAATAATTATTCATAATATTTTTATTTATTGGAGGTATTTAAAGTTAACTTTCTCAATCGATTGATTATACCAGCACATGAGAATTTATATGAGCGAGAGTGAAAGGCCTAACAATTTTTGATGGGAGAGGTAGCATATTTTCACATACCTCCCGGGGTTCTTTTATATGCCACAATTGCCATGAGACCGACGGCTTTACTTCCCCTCCAAAAGAAGGTATGTTACGGATTTTTATCACTCAAGAAAAATCCGTCAACACCGACTGGGTTTGAACCCACAAACAACAGGTCCTGAGGCTAGCCCTTTATACCAAGATCACAGAGATCTAAAATAAATAAAACAAATTATTTCCTTCCTACCATAGCCACCAATATCAATCCAGGTAAACTTATATTCTGCGTCACAAGATGCCATCAACATGATACTGTGGTATCCTTTGTAGTTGAAATATTCGCTGCCCCCTCCCGGAGGACAACGAATAGCAATATGCTTCCCATCGACAGCTCTAATACAGTTGGGAAACTGCCATGTGGAGAGGAAACCTCGGGCAACTCTCTTCCACTCTTCTTTATTGGGGTGGCACATGCATTGGTTCTTAAGGGCAGTGACAATAGCACCACAAGTTTCCTGGATAATTTTTTTAGCAGTTGTTTGACCCACTCTGTAGCTAAATGCCACTGCCCTGGGGAAAAAAAGTTAAAATAATCCTTAAACATACTATGTATAAAGTTGCTGGAATGAATATTTTCTAAACATACCTATATAAGTAGGCCTACATTTTTTATCTTCTTTATTTACTTTTTTAGAATGATGTATGTGTGTCATGTTTTTTTTTTAACTATGGAAGTTTATTATTTTTATATTATATTGGTCAGATTTTTAGCCATAAAATTGTGTATTAGCAACTGGACAATAAGGTAGCTTAAGAATTATCTTTTGTTTTAAATTAGGAGTAGTACCTTAATTACTTGTGTGAGTTGGCCACTACTATTATGCACAGGCTACAAGCTTTGTTATAAACTACAGGGCCCATAGATTTCTACTACCTAGCAGCAAGTCAATCCTATAAAATAGCAACAAAGTTTCTTCTTATAAGTCTTGTTTCTACACAAACATGACTGGTAATTTAGCATGACCGACTAAATGCCAACATTATAATATATACCTTAACGTAATTGCAAGTCTCATTTCCGGAGAAAGAGTCCTCTTGCTTGTTTTTTTTTAGAAGAGGTGAAGAGAGTTGCAAGAGTTTCTTAAACTGCCAAACCTCCATTCGGCAATATTTAAAAAAAAAAAGTCATTCTTAGTAGTTTTAATTTTTTTGAATAAAACAAACTATCCTTCCTCTTGCCGCAAATGGTTTACTGGGTGGACCCAACAACGGCGGCTTGGACTTCTTCTCTTTTTTATTACATAAAGGAGGACATTAAGAAATGCCAGCCAAGTCAATCCAGCCAACATGAATGTGTTGGGATCCATCCTAAACAAACACAAAAAAGAAATGTTTATAATTAGATTGTATTTTGTTATATTCTTGTAAAAGATCAAAACCCATATATACGTAAGGAAGCACGAAAATAATATGAAAAGTGCGAGAACGGGAAGATCAGAGGTTCGAATCTCTGTCGGGTGAACTGGGGGAGGTTTTCCTGAATGGTTTTTACACTCTCCTCACGCAAATGCGGGTTGGCTTCCTCTAAATTCAACCTTCCCAATTCCTAATCCATTAGCGTAATTAGTATTTGTAGTAAGATGCGGTGCCTAATATTTTTTTATTAAAAGTGCTTGTTTTGTTTTCATCCAAAATATTAGTAGGCCTAGAGGAGAAGGTAGGAATATGAGATACCCATTTTATTTTTCCCCATATCAAACCTCAAAATAGACTTAGACTAAAGAATAAAACGTCTAAAGAAAGGTAATTCTATGTGCAATAAGTGACACAAACAGAAATTAGATAGACCAAACCACTATAAAAAAATCTTATTTAAAAAAAATTGGCACAAACTGATTTTTCAAAAATAGGGTAGAAATATGAGATAGTATTTCCAGATAAAAAACAAACGATAATAATATGTATAAAACTTCAAAACAAGGACTATAAATATAGTCTACTGTTGTCAAATGATACACTTCTATTCTATTTACAATAATCACATACATAGGTGTCTTTTTCTGCACCAGCACCATCACTATGGGCCCACATCTTGCATAGAAGACACTCCCCACAATTCTCCCCTAGAGTCGTTAGAAAATTTGCCATCACAAAATAGGCAACTATGGGCCCACATCTTGCATAGGAGACACTCTACCCACAATTTTCCCCTAGAGTCGTTAGAAAATTTGCCATCACAAAATAAGCAACTATGGGCCCACATCTTGCATAGGAGACACACTACCCACAATTTTCCCCTAGAGTCGTTAGAAAATTTGCCATCACAAAATAGGCAACTGGCATCCTTTGAATCTGGATAAAGCTGGCCAGGTTCATCCATATCAGAATCATCTGAATCAATTAATGAAGCACTATCATCACTTGAAGATTCTTCTGTTTCGGATTCAATAGGCCTTACTTGCCTCTTCTTTTGATTTTTTGAATTTCTTCTTTTAGAGGATAAGGTGACAACTCGCTTTGGTGTAGTGCGAAGTAAGTCATTCTTATATGGTGATGAGGTAATAACTGCGGAACCACATGATTTACGTCCACGATTTGTAACTTTATCTTTAACTGTTGGAACAGGTGAGATGTCGTGAGGTTTGAATGTTTTCCCTAAGCCACTTGTAGATGGAGTATGCGGTGCAATCATTGCAGACTTGGATGTACCGGCGCTAGTTGGACTCGGTGGAGAGACGTGAGTTGCAGATGTGGATGGACAGGAGCTAGTTGGAGTCTGTGGAGAGATGTGAGTTGCAGATGTGGATGGACAGGAGCTAGTTGGAGTCTGTGGAGAGATGTGAATTGCAGATGTGGATGGACAGGAGCTAGTCGGAGTCTGCGGGGAAACATCAGTTGCAGGCAAAGTTTGTGCTATTTGTGGTGATGTGGTCAAATATAGGGGCCCTACTTTTTGGGCTGCTGCTATATAATCCGCGTCGGAGAAAATATTCTTATTTAGCGGGTAGATTCCGGTTACAAGAAATCCCTTAACAGCTATTTCAGCTGTTTGCACTTTCAAATATGCCTTCCCGAATAAGTCTGCAATGTCGAATGGACTCAGTGCTCTTTGTTGTTGCCGCAAACATAGCCGCACTTCCTCGCTGTAGTACGCCTTCAGTGGACCCATGAAGGTTTTATCTAGAGGCTGTAATTTGTGTGTCGAGTGCGGAGGAAGCGACACAATTGACACAAAATTATTTCTGGCCAAATCGATGACCTCTATATTTCTGGTGTGGCTATAATGGTCATCCAGAATCAACAATACTGGAGAATCTTTTGTCGGTTTGGCAACATTTAAGAAATGCTGGAACCATTTTGTGAAAAGGTGTGCTTGAATCCAGCCAGACGGGTGGTATGTAGCAATCGATCCATGTGGGGCTCCTTTCATCAACTGCTTGTTTTCATTTTTCCTTGGAAAAATTATCATCGGAGGCACAAAACTCCCTGCTGCATTCATGCAACACACTAAAGTAATCAGCCCACCTCGTTCGGCTGAAGTTAGGCTAACAACTTGTCTTTTGCCTTTTAACCCCACAAATTTGGGTATTTTTGACTGCACAACAGACAACCCTGTTTCGTCGACGTTGTAAATTCGATCGGGAGTAAATGAAAATTTCTCATATGGTTCATCAAGATTGTCAAAAAAAGCATCCACTCTTTCTTTAGTGAAACCTAGTGCTCTGGCAGCAGACGTACCTGTAGGCTTACGCAGTGAAATCGTGTCCTTATGGCGTGACAAAAAATGGTCTATCCAGCCTCTTCCTGCTTTTTCATCTCCAAAAGGATGCTCGATGCCATTTCTAACAGCTAATTGGTATGCCATCTTCTTTATGTCATTCGTGGTCAAACCGTAGAACTTGGATCCTATTGTTATATTCAACTAGTTGTTTTTCAATTTCATCACCTAAAATAAAGTAGAGTGTTAATTCAGAATATTAAAAATAAGTCTAACAATAAATTATCTAATGTAACGTCGATAAAAAAGATATAAGCTACTTACCCAAAATTGTCTTTCTCCCTAATTTCGTAGCAGCTACACTCTCAACAGTAACACCTTCATTCACCTTTGAAACAAGTTAACAAAAATGTTATAAAATAACAGTAAATAGACTACTTTGAAGACTGGCTAGTTAAGTCGAGAAAAAATTGCAGCTGAACATAAAACATAACACTCTACATACCTTTGACCATAGACGTGCAAGGGTAGATCGTGGCACATTATATTTCTTTGCTGCCTTCAAATATCCACATTCTTTGGCTTTAACAGCTTCAATAGCTCTTATCATGTCTTCCTTATCATAATTTTTTCTTAAGCCTTCGCTTTCTTTTTGTAATTTAGTTCTTGGCATCTGAAATATGTATGTACGTTTATAGGATGTTTGAACATAAAGAATATGTAATATGATCTATTAGAGTATTGAAAAACACGTGTTAAAAACTGTGGTAGGAATATGAGATAGTCTCATATTAATACCCACCAAGTGTCTCATATTTCAACCAACTCATCGTTTTGGATTTTTCTAATAACTCACATGGAAAGACGCAATATTTGTGTGAACTATATTTATATTCTAAAACTACAATTCATATAATGTAACTTATCGCATTAATTTGTTGAAAAATCTTGATAGAAACAGTCGTAGTTGGCTAATTAATAATTACTAGCGAAAACTTTAAGCTGGCGCCAAAACATCAAACGTTCACCATGCTTCAGTACTACAAACAAAACGCTCGCTGTCTGCAACATAACGGTGGCGTGTCTGAGGTGTATAGTTTCCAAGATATCTGCTAGATGCCAGTAATGAACAGAGATCAAAACCATGGTATCTCAAATTTCTACCCTATCTCATATTCCTACCTTCTCCTCTACATCTGTTTTTCATTTTCAGGCTATTGCAAACACTTATCAAAAGTTTAATAGTAAATAAAGTTATAAATAAATTTCTTGTGAATGTACTTAACTTACATTTTAGTATAAATACTGGAAGTTTTCTCAACAAAGTTGTTTTTGGTTTCTTTGATCAGCTGACTGCTTGACGCGTGCTCTGTGCTGTAGACTATTTTCTTTCGAATTTTTTGATTGGATGAAGTCTCTTACTATCTCATTGGTTGAAACGGTAACGTGATTACGGATACGGAGATTGTGATCGCGTGTAGAATTGCTTATGGACCAGGAGCACGGAGTACGGACCAGGGACCTACGGATAAGGAGTCTGTGTCTGGGACTTTATATTCCCAGACGGGAACTAAAAAAGGAGATAGGAAAGGTGGAAGGCAGAGCCGGACTCGCTTCGGGAAGAGTGCGTATGAGCAGCCATCGAAGGAAGAGGAAGGGGAAAGAAGAAATATGAACTTCAGATATTACCCCTCTTTCGAGGAAGGGGGAATTGGCACGTACGAGTAATTAATAGAGGCTCGTTAAGGATCAAAGAAGATAATAAACGCCCCCTGCGGGACGGGGTTTAGAATAGTCCCGCAGTAACCCCTGCTTGTCGTAAGAAGCGACTAAAAGGGGAGGCTTCTGTGCAGGACGTACCTCGTGTGGGACAAACCTATCCTATATCTTTCCTTTCACATCATTTTCTTATTCCTTCACTTTCCACCTTTTTTTCACTCTTCCCCCTTCGCTTTATCTATCCTTACCTTTTTCTTCCTTTCCCCCACCGTTCATCCTGCACAGAGGCCTTTGGTCTTTCCGTTGACGACCTTGGCAACTAACCCGGCTCTTCTCTGTTTATTATTGGATACCACTGCCTTGAGCTCCCGAATGAAAGTGCGCCGGTTGTAATATCTTGGTAGAAGGGCCTTAGGGATGACAACCGGGTACCCTACCTTGAGAAAAGACCGGTTGCGTTCATGAGGGTCCCGGACGTAAAATTAGCACTTTCCTGCATACACTTGCTGCGGTGACCTCTCTTCCGGCAATGCTCCATATGAAGGTTGTCATGTCTAGCGTCTTATGGAGCCTCTCGTCGGAAGAGTTAACAGGGCCCTATGTGGTAGAACCAACTGGGATCAACCTGGGTCTACGATCCGAGTACTTTTGCAGGTTGTCCTCCCACTCATGAATGAGTTAATTGTCACAGCTGACACCTTACTGTCCGCTGGCACCGTACTGCCAAGTTCCGCTGGCATCTCACTGCCCGGCCCCTCACAGGGCCGTATTAATGATAAGAGGCGGAAACGGGTAAGGCCGTCCAGCCCTGTTTTGATGAAAAGCCAGGAAGTGGTGAGGCCCCAGCCCCGCTTCCTGGTGATGTCTCGAGTGGATGAAAGTGAAGATCTGAAACGTGTCAGCCCATTTATCCTCGAAAGAATGATAAATGGAGCAGCAAAATCTGACGTTTTAATAAGGAAACTGCGTGATGGCACCATCATGATTCAGACCACGACTGACACACAGTCTTCAAATATAATGGCCATCTCCGAAATACCGTTGAGCAATACGACTCATATACCGGTGAAGGTGGAACCTCACAGGTTCCTCAATGTTTGCAAGGGAGTGGTCACTTGTTATGACCTCGACTGCGTAGGCATTGAGGATATCTGTGAGGAGCTTTCCCCTCAGCATGTCACCGAGGTCTACCGTATCATTACCAAAAAGAACGGACAAGAAAAGAAGACGGATACGTATATCCTCACATTTGCGACTCCTACCCTTCCGAAGGAGGTCCGAGCAGGCTTCCACGTGCTCAGGGTCCGGCCGTATGTCCCTAACCCTCGGCGCTGTTTTCAGTGCCAGGAATTTGGGCATACGAAGCTGCGATGCCGTGGTAAGCCAACCTGTGCGGATTGTGGACAGGAGGCTCACGAAACACCATGCGAGTCTCCTAAATACTGCGTCAACTGCAAGGGTCCGCATTCCGCCTGGTCTCGGGCCTGTCCAAAATGGAAGGTAGAGAAGAAAGTCCTGGAGATACAATCTGAAAAGAAGATCTCATATGCCCAGGCACGCAAGGAATACGTATCATGTCAAGCTCCGGTATTTCAAACGTCATATAGCCGGATTGTCAGTCAAAATATAAACTGTCCCAACTGCCATTGCGCAGTTAATATTGCTAAGGAGCCAACGCGACCAGTGCCATTGGTCTCTTCTCGAGACATATATGTTGATTCCGTGCCAACTTCTGTGGCGCCTAAATTTTTAAAGGAGGCCAAACCGCCACAACGATCGTCTCCCCCACCTATACCCCCGAGGAGACCTCCTCGAGGAACTCCCCCGAGCCCACCTCGGGGAACACCCCCGAGCCCGCCTCGGGAAACCCCCCGGGCCCGCCTCGGGGCATTAAAACAAGGGCGGCCGTTGTTGAGCCTCTCACACCCACCTCTGGGCTTCCGGAGGTGGGGACGAGTTGCGGAACAGTTGAGGCCGCTAAGGCGAGTCCCACTGGTGCCTTGAAGAAGGACCAGCGAGAGACCGCCGAAAATTTTTTTATTAAAAAAGCGTCGAAGGCCTTAAAGCCTTCGAACAAGGATCAGACTACCCAGTCTCTCCAAAATAAGCCGAAGCCTCTCCTGAAGCGAGAGGTACAGGAGAGACTGGGAAAGGCAAGAGGGCCTAAAAAGGGCCTCAACAAATTTTTATTCTTAAAGGATAGTGAAATGGATTGCGAGGATAATTAAATTTAATACTAATAACTTATGTCGCTACTACAATGGAATTGTAGGGGTTTTTATTCTCGTGTAGAGGAAATTAAACTAATAATTTCTTCCCTGCATCCTTCCATATTGTGTTTGCAGGAGACCCACTTCCGCCCAACTGACAGCCCGATGCTTCGTGGGTACGATGTATATCGTACCGACAAGCCATTCTTCGATCGGGCTAGCGGAGGTGTGGCTATACTTGCACGTAGCAATATATATAATAAGTCTATAAATATTGTATCTGATCTCCAAGTGATTGCTGTGAGAGTCTCCCTTCCTATAGAAGTAACTGTATGCTGCATCTACCTCCCACCAGGTGAACGTGTTTCAAAGAGGAGCCTAGAGGCCCTCTTTAAACAACTTCCCGCCCCCTATATTATCTTGGGGGACTTTAACGCACACAACCTGGTGTGGGGGTCTAATTATACAGACGCCCGCGGGAGGATGGTAGAGGATATTCTTGTCTCGGGAAACCTGGTGTTAATGAACACCGGGACCCAGACACACTTTTCCACCTTTAATGGTGTATCCTCTGCCATCGACCTAACTCTATGTAGCCCCGGGATCGCTGCCCACTTCCTTTGGGAGGTCCACTCGGATCTATGTGGCAGCGATCACTTTCCCATTTTGCTTTCGCTAATTGAAGACCCTCCCGGTATAGCACGTGCACCACAATGGGTGCTTAAACGTGCTGACTGGGATAAATTTCGCGAGCTCGCCGTATTTGTACAACCCCTTTCTCCGGACGTCGATGTTAATATTGCCCATTTTACTTCGACGGTCATCATGGCGGCGAGGGAATCTATCCCTAAATCCTCGCCAAACCCGCGCCACCATCCTGTTCCCTGGTGGAACGAGGAGTGTAGATTGGCCATTTCTGACCGTCGAAGAGCATTACGTCTCTTCCATCGGCGTCCTACCTTGGATAATCTAGAATCATTCCGGATTATGCGTGCTCGAGCTCGCCGTATCATTCGTGAAAGCAGAAGAGAGTCTTGGAGACAGTTTATAACTACCCTTAAATTTCCACTCCCACAACTAAGGTTTGGGACAATATTCGTAAATTACGTAGTAGCAAAAATACCATCAATAACATACCTGCCCTCATGTCAAATGGTACGCTTGTCTCCTCCCCTGTGGAGGTCGCCAATGTATTGGGCTCTATGTTCACCGCCATATCTAGCACTGCAAGCTACTCAAATGAGTTTGCAGCGCATAAACGGAACATAGAGCGCCATTCTATTGACTTTGGTCAGAGTCAGGGGAGGATTACAACTCCCCCTTTACTTTAGATGAACTGACCTATGCCATGTCCCAGGCGGGTAGCACAGCTCCTGGCCCCGACGACATTAATTATGAAATGTTGCGCCAGTTACCCCCTGCTGAACGAGCATGTCTGTTGGACCTCTACAATAGTGTTTGGGAATCTCGTCAGTTCCCAACACTGTGGAGGCAAGCAACAATTATCCCTCTATATAAAAGTGGCAAGGAAAAATTAGAACCAACTAGTTATAGACCGATAGCCTTAACTAGTTGTGTATGCAAAATATTGGAAAAAATGATAAATAAACGATTAATATGGTATTTAGAATCCCGCAATCTACTATCAAATATTCAATGTGGTTTTCGCCGCAACCGATCTACGGTGGATCATCTCGTCCGTCTCGAGACGGCAGTTCGTGACGCCTTTCTCCATAAACAGCATCTTTTGGCAGTTTTCTTTGACTTGGAGAAAGCGTACGATACCACATGGCGGTACGGCATTTTAAAAACCCTTTTTAACTGGGGGTTCCGTGGGAACCTCCCTGTTTTTATAGCTAATTTTATGTCAGATAGACACTTCCGGGTAAGGTTAAACAACACCTTATCCGATGATTTTATTCAAGAAAATGGGGTGCCCCAGGGCAGTATTTTAAGCTGTGCGTTGTTCGCCATTGCAATAAATGGCATTGTGGACAACGTACACCTTCCTGTCCGTTCATGCCTCTTTGTGGATGACTACGCAATTTATTGTAGTTCATCGAGTCTCCACAGGGCTGAACGGCAGATACAACTCTCTGTCAACAATCTATGGTCGTGGGCATCGCGTAATGGCTTTCGCTTCTCTTCAGCCAAGACGACGGTCGTCCACTTCCATAGATTACGTGGAATACAACAAGTCCCCAGTATTTTAATGAATCACGTTGTTTTACCTGTCTCGGAGACCGTAAAGTTTCTGGGACTTTTATTTGATTTTAAATTAACCTGGATTCCCCACATCAAAGACCTGAAAGCGAGGTGCATAAAAGCACTCAACCTGCTTAAAGTGGTTAGCGGTCGGTCCTGGGGGGCTGATAGGGAAACCTTGATGCGCCTGTATAGGGCCTTGGTAAGATCGAAACTAGATTACGGCAGTTTTGTGTATGCATCAGCGAGACCTTCGGCGTTGAAGATGCTGGATAGTGTCCACCATGCTGGCATACGACTGGCTACTGGTGCATTTCGTACCAGTCCAGTCGTCAGCATCTGTGCCGACGCCGGTGAGCCCCCTCTCTCTTACCGGCGGTCCTATCTTCTGGCATCTTACGTTTCAAAACTTCACTGCATGCCGGAGCATGTTGCCTACCGACCTGTGTTTCATCCCCCTAACCGTGTCTTGTATGAAACCAAATGGCGTAGTACAAGGCCGGTTGGGATCAGGATGCTATCGGTATTCGACACGTGTGGGATAGTCCTGCCAAAGGCTATCCCCACATCACCAGGTCGAGTTTCTCCTTGGAAGATTCGCCTACCTCAATGCCATTATGATCTTGCCAAGTTCCCTAAAGCGACCACCCCGCCGATTATATATGAGAGGACATTTAATGAGCTCCTCTCCACTCGCTTTCAGGGCTTTGAGCGCATCTATACGGATGGCTCCAAGTGTGGGGCTTCCGTGGGATGCGCATTTGTTGTGGAGGGAAACAATTTTAAATTTGGTTTACCTGGTGAATCCAGTGTTTTTATGGCTGAATTATACGCCATTTTTAAATCTCTGTGTTTTGTGTATCGTAAGTGTCACCGTTCTGTTCTCATCTGCACGGATTCCATGAGTGCTATGTTGGCATTGTCCACTCTCTACTCGTGGAATCCTCTCGTGCAGATGATTCACGAACAAATTTTAAAAATTGATTCATTAAGCACCCGGCTCGCCTTTTGCTGGATTCCTGGTCACGCTGGTCTTCCAGGAAATGAACTGGCGGACCAGGCGGCCAAGGAGGCAGCACGTATGCCTCCGGAGGCGAGTTTGGGTGTCATGTTTTTAGATCTAAAGGGTTATGTTCGGCGTGGAGTCTTACGCACCTGGCACGAGCAGTGGGTCTCGACCCCTGCTCAGAACAAGCTGCGGTCCATCAGGGACGGTGTGTCGCGATGGCCCTCTTCTATACGAAAGTCTAGAAGAGAGGAGGTCATCGTGACGAGACTCCGCGTCGGGCATACTGCATTGACCCATAGTTTTTTACTAAGAGGGGATCCACCTCCAGTGTGTGAGTTTTGTGATACTCCCCTTAGTGTGCATCACATTTTGGTGGAGTGTCGCAAACTAGCCCCTATCCGTCTGGCTCTTGATTTTAAAGGTGACTTACGTTTTTTATTACGCGATAGTGCGGATGGAGTTATTTGTTTACTCCGTTTTATACGCCAGGCGGATCTTTTTAATGCCATTTGAGTCACTTTTATAAAGTGGCTCTTTTGGATAATATCTCATATTGAGATCTTTTTAACAGTTTTATTACAATTTAACATGTTGTTTTGTCTTTTTAACGTATTATCATTTTAACATGTTTTGTCTTTTTAACGTGTTATATTTTAATATGTTTGTTTTGTCTTTTTATTGGAGTGATACACTTGTGGTTTTTTTTAGCAGGTGTATCACTTAATTTATACCAAGAATCCATTTGAGCACTCCTATGGAGTGTCTCAGATGGTGAATGTTTTATCTCTTTCCCCTATGGGGATTTTATTATGGTTTTAATATATTTCAAGGCCCTAATGACCTAGATGTGTCGATGGGCCTTTAAACCACAATAATAATAATAATAATAATAATAATAATAATAATAATAATAATACATTAGATAAAGAAGAGATTGTTATTGTCACGGGTCATGTTGGATGGAGGGTGGTGGTACACATTTAACAGCAATAAACTCACCCAGTGTAATTGTAATAATAATAATAATAATAATAATAATTCCTCCTTGGACCACCAGGCCCCCTAGTGCACACTAGTGCAACCAAGATCTAAACTAAGTACCTCATCTTAGGACTAGACATGAAATGGGTGGTAGTAATAAATACAGGCGCAGGGATATTTTAAATGTGGAGGGACCGAAAAGTTTGAAATGGGCCGGGTTTGTACAACAGATTTGAAACGTTAGTACATAACCGTCTAACGGTTGCAATAAAAACTTATAAAATTGAAATGTCAGAGTTTACATTTAACCAACGGCGACTAGGGCCGGCAAGACGACTTACAAACTTGAAACCTGACGTATGTTAAACACGTAGGTGGCTACCACCGGCAAGTCTAGTAACTAAGGTAACTCACAGGGGGGGAGAGATGTTAAGGGGGGGAAGCTCATTACACGTCGCAGCGTGTTAGGCCTAATTGAATTAAAAAATATAAAGAAATAATAGTAATAATAATGCAAAAATAATTAAATAAAAAAATCAATCATTACTATAATCATTATTGTCTTGTCAGGTAAAAAAGGAGACACTAGAGTCCACACTAGGAGTGTTCGTCAGTGCACCGACATTTCGGCGTATCAACAGTCCAGAAACATACATCGGCACACGAAACGACACGAGTCACCCGGAGTGACCGCGACACGAAAGCACGTGACTATCGGTGCGGCCCGGTGTCTCCGAGCGTCCTAAGCTGGTGGCTCGTTCCCCCGAGCGTCTTCGAGAGGTCCGCGACCCCTCGCGGCCCGCCCTCTTGCACGGGGCCAGCCGCGGCCTCGCCCACGACCTCTGCCACGCCCGCTCACCCCTGGTAGGACCTCTTCTCGGGGAGGCAGCGGGACTTCCACAGGGACGACGACTTCTACGCGGTCGATGTCAGCAGCCTCGACCACCGCACCGGCCTGATATTGACGGTGGCCGGTCACGTGCTCCACGTAAATGTCTCGGCTCCATCGGATGGTGTCCGAGACCATGATACGTCGCATGATCTTGGCGTACTTCCATCGTACGCGCAGCTGTCGAAGGACCGGTTCGTTACTGGAATCCCAGGCGCCCAGAGCGCCCACGATGAAGGCGTCCTGGAACACTGTATACCCCAGGGCTTCCAGTTGGCCTACTATCCCCGCGTACTTGATCTTCTTGAGGTCGCGGGCTGTATCCAGGGCCGCACGACGGTTCTCGAAGGGAATCGTCACGTCCACGATGGTGACTCGCCGGTTCTCCTCGCACAGGACCACCAAGTCTGGGCGAAGCGGCGAGGTGGTGTGTGGTACCTGGCGGTTACGCGGATCTCCATCATCTCATCACGCGGGACCGCCCGTACCAATAGTTGCAGCACAGCGTTGTGACGAGCCTGCCATGCTCCAGAATGTTGCATGCAGTGGTTCACAACGTGCGCCAGTGTCTCATTAGGGTGTGGGCACCGCCGACACTTCTTGTCGTTGGCCGGCCTTGGTGCCCTGGTTCGTCGGGCGCCGTTTAGGGGGACCACGTTGAGGCGGGCTCTGTGGATGAACCTCCACTCAGCAAACCTGGTGTACTTCCCCGTCCTGAGGAAGTGGTTGCTGGAGCCCAATAGTGTGGTGGCCTCATACGTCTTCCCCTGATCCGGCTTCTGGACGAGGCGTCGACGGTACCTCGACCGGACAGCCGCGGAGAGCCTTCTCGACGCCAGCTGCCGGTCCGTCTCTCCTACCTGGACGGTCTCGAAGATCGCACCTGGGGTGGGGATGACGAGGCTGAACTCGTTGAGGACCTCGCTGAACCTCCACTGGACCCCGCAGGTTGTAGCCAGGCGCCGCCTGGCCTTCCGCACCACGGTCCAGTGGGATTCCAGGGCGCCACCGTCGCCGCCAAGGTCTTATCCCAGCTCCCCGCTGAAATAGCGGGCGACGAGATGTCCATCGGCGTCCATATCGCGGCTCCTCCTCCGCACCACCGCCCAGAGCGTATCCCGGGCCAACTCCCGGACACGGGGGTCCTTGCAGGACAAGAGCGAAAGCCGTGAGCCACGGTGGCGACGTCAGACTGATCTCCAAGGGGGAGCAGACCCGCCCCCCCCTTCATGCTGCGCCATGTACACTACCTCAGCGCTCGCACGCTGAGGTAGGAACATCCACCGTTTGACCAACTTCTTACACCTCCGGTCAAACTGCTTCAGGAACATCTTCCTCACGCGACCCCCTCGCAGAATAAATTGCAGCCTCGACGTTAGGAACGTAGAGACCGCGTCAATCTTCTGCCAGGGGTCTAAAAGACTCCCGTCGATGACATCGAGGACACTTACCATGATACCGAGCTCCTCTTCAGGTGACTGGGCCACCTTATATCCAGTTGGCACCCCCAGATGTTTATAGGCCTCGCCTGCTCTTAATGAGACCATCTGTGCCCTTGGATACGTAAGAGGGTTTCTCGCACCACACCCTGCTGGTCCGCGCCGCAGTTTAGGTGGAGTGGCCCCCCTGCGGGACGGGGTTTAGAATAGTCCCGCAGTAACTCCTGCTTTCCCCCCTGCGGGACGGGGTTTAGAATAGTCCCGCAGTAACCCCTGCTTGTCGTAAGAAGCGACTAAAAGGGGAGGTTTCTGTGCAGGACGTACCTCGTGTGGGACAAACCTATCCTATATCTTTCCTTTCACATCATTTTCTTCTTCCTTCACTTTCTCCCTAATTTTCACTCTTCCCCCTTCGCTTTATCTACCCTTACCTTTTTCTTCCTTTCCCCCACCGTTCATCCTGCACAGAGGCCTTTGGCCTTTCCGTTGACGACCTTGGCAACTAACCAGGCTCTTCTCTGTTTATTATTGGATACCACTGCCTTGAGCTCCCGAATGAAAGTGCGCTGGTTGTAATATCTTGGTAGAAGGGCCTTAGGGATGACAACCGGGTACCCTACCTTGAGAAAAGACTGGTTGCGTTCATGAGGGTCCCGGACGTAAAATTAGCACTTTCCTGCATACACTTGCTGCGGTGACCTCTCTTCCGGCGATGCTCCATATGAAGGTTGTCATGTCTAGCGTCTTATGGAGCCTCTCGTCGGAAGAGTTAACAGGGCCCTATGTGGTAGAACCAACTGGGATCAACCTGGGTCTACGATCCGAGTACTTTTGCAGGTTGTCCTCCCACTCATGATTGAGTCCCTTGTCACAGCCGACACCTTACTGTCCGCTGGCACCGTACTGCCAAGTTCTGCTGGCATCTTACTGCCCGGCCCCTCACAGGGCCGTATTATTGATAAGAGGCGGAAACGGGTAAGGCCGTCCAGCCCTGTTTTGATGAAAAGCCAGGAAGTGGTGAGGCCCCAGCCCCGCTTCCTGGTGATGTCTCGAGTGGATGAAAGTGAAGATCTGAAACGTGTCAGCCCATTTATCCTCGAAAGAGTGATAAATGGAGCAGTGAAATCGGAAGTCTCAATAAGGAAACTGCGTGATGGCACCATTATGATTCAGACCACGACTGACACACAGTCTTCAAATATAATGGCCATCTCCGAAATACCGTTGAGCAATACGACTCATATACCGGTGAAGGTGGAATCTCACAGGTTCCTCAATGTTTGCAAGGGAGTGGTCACTTGTTATGACCTCGACTGCGTAGGCATTGAGGATATCTGTGAGGAGCTTTCCCCTCAGCATGTCACCGAGGTCTACCGTATTATTACCAAAAAGAACGGACAAGAAAAGAAGACGGATACGTATATCCTCACATTTGCGACTCCTACCCTTCCGAAGGAGGTCCGAGCAGGCTTCCACGTGCTCAGGGTCCGGCCGTATGTCCCTAACCCTCGGCGCTGTTTTCAGTGCCAGGAATTTGGGCATACGAAGCTGCGATGCCGTGGTAAGCCAACCTGTGCGGATTGTGGACAGGAGGCTCACGAAACACCATGCGAGTCTCCTAAATACTGCGTCAACTGCAAGGGTCCGCATTCCGCCTTGTTTTCGGGCCTGTCCAAAAAGGAAGGTAGAAAAAGAAAGTCCTGGAGATACATCCGAAAAGAAGATTCATATGGCCCAGGCACGCAAGGAATACGTTATCAGTCAAGCTCCGGTATTTCAAATTATATAGCCATTGTAGCCAAATATAAACTTCCCAAAATGCCATGGGGCAGTTAATATTGCTAAGGACCAACGGACCAGTGCCATTGGTTCTTCTCGAGACATATGTTGATCCGCGCCAAACTTTGTGGCGCCTAAATTTTAAGGAGGCCAAACCGCCACACGAGTTCGCTCCCCCACCTATACCCCGAGGAGGCCTCCTCGAGGAACTCCCCGAGCCCACCTCGGGGAACACCCCCGAGCCCGCCTCGGGAACACCACCCGAGCCCCCTCGGGAACCCCCCGAGCCCGCCTCGGGAAACCCCCCCAAGGGCCCGCCTCGGGGATTTAAAAAAGGGCGGCCTTGTTGAGCTCTCAACCCCACCTCTGGCTTTCCGGAGGTTGGGAGAGTTGCGGACAGGAGGCCCCCAAGGCGGTCCCACTGGGCCTTGAAAAAAGGGGCCGCGAGGACCGCCGAAAAAATTTTTTTTAAAAAAAA
>JBCFYV010004630.1:0-19735 GCA_039000515.1 Timema cristinae
TTTTTTTAAAATTGCTCGAAATTTTAAACCCGACCTTATTGTCTTTTTTTTTTTTGGGACATTTATTTAAAAGGTTTCAGTAAAAAAAACTTCTGGCATTCATATTTGGGAAAGGATTAACAGTGAGGTGAAAAAAATTATTTTATATTTTATTTTGATATATTTGCTTGCTAAATTTTAATTTTGTCTACTTGGAAACTCCAAAAATTCACGTATCTTATTGTCTTTCCATAGCTTGTTTTATGATACCTGAATTTTAAATAGTTTAACACTGAACTATTAAAATACTTGCCCAGGTAAATAGTAATGGTACATAAACAAAAATAAACTTTAAACAATATCACATAAGTTTGGGGCTTCCTTTTAGAAGACTAAATAATGACTCAAGTCAAAAGGTTTGATGAAACGGGTTCTAATGATTTGTTGACTCACATTAGGGTGACTTATTTTCTATTTTCTTTTAAATCGGGAAATTAAATAATCCCCTAATGGCTTTCCCTAGAAAAAAAAGAAAGATAAAAAATTGAATGTTATAGGAGTTTAAACCCTACTAAGTTTTTAAAATTTTGGAAAAAATTTTCACTATGTTATTTATTTTATTTTTTTAGCAGATAAAGCCAAAGAAACCCAAAAAAGATGTATTTGTCCTTAAATAAAAGTACCCCAAATGCGTAAAAAAAAAATTGGGTAGGATTTCCCCCTCTGCTTTTTTATATCAGTAATTTATATTAATCATATTTTAATTAGAGATTTCCCGTGAATTCTTTATTTGTTGTATGTATTTTTAAAATCATTAAAAATCCCAACACAAATTATATTATTCCAAACATTGTATCTTTAAAGAGAAATTTAAAAATCATGATCTATATTTTCTAGTTCTAGAGATATAAAATAGTTTATGGCCGTTGTTTAACGTTGCGCATCGTTGCCACGGAAGCTTTGGATGTGGATTTTAAGGTTATATTTGGGCCTCCATACTTGAAAACTATTGGCTAGATTGTCCTTAAAAATTTTTAAAATATGAGCAAAACCCAAACCATTCAACGATACTGTTTGCCATTTAACAAAAAATCAAATGGAATATGTGGGTTGTATTTTATTTGAAATATTGGATGAATTGGCATGGAATGACCCTGGAGTGAGAAACGATTTAAAGGGAAAAAACCCCTCATAACACCTCCAGGACTTGAACCCCTAGCTCCCATCACCAGTCAAGAAGAGGTTGTCCACTCTAGTTGACGGCCCCCAGGTGCGACCTTTGTTGGGGGTGTTTCCTCGGAGGGAATGAAGGCTGCTCTAAGAGGGAAGTGGAGCTGGCTGTGAAAGACGGAAAATCTCGGGTTGGACTTAAAACAGAGCCCGGGGGATCTGTCGCGACAATGGCCAAAGAGCAGAATGGACGAGGAGGCGGAAATAGAAAGTATTTTTGAAAAGGGAAACTTTAGATAGAAACAAGTCATTTTTATTAAAAGTTATCTGAGAAAAAGATTTAGTTAATGAAGCTGGTTTTGTAGCGTTGATTGGATTTAAAATAAAAAACAGACCTGGAAATTGGAAATCAATTAATGAGATTTTTGACTTGTCCCAAAATTGCTCTGTAGAAGGTTTACTCAAGGGCATTTGAGAGTCTTAGACTCGTCATGGCAAGAGTTATTGACACGGGACCATGGACCCTTGGTTTAGCCCGTGAATAGTTTTCCGGAGGGTCGATGAACTCATTTATGGAGGAAAAATTACATCTTTATTTTCACTAAACTTTAACTAAAACTTAGCATTAACTTCATTTATCTATTAGAAAAAATCCATGATAGTAATATATCACTCTTTGGGAAAAAAATAAATATTTAAATATGTTAATAGCTGGTTTTTTTTTTATAATACATACATTTAACCAAAAATATATTTTAATAAAAAATTCTGAAAATAGATTCCATGGTATAGAAAAGGTTTTAAAAGCTCCTGATTTAAGGTATTTTGACTACGTAACGTAAACAAGAGGTTTTGGCTCACTTTTTAATTTGTAAAAATGGTGAACGCCCCCAAAAAGCTATTTATTTTAAATTTCTGGGGGGGGCTGTATTTGGCAACAGCTAGCAATTTTCATTAACATTTATTAGGGTGAATTTCCTCATCTAAAAGCCCATTACTGCAATTAATAATTACTATCGAGTTGTAAAACATTATGAAAAATATTAATATTAGAATATGATTCATCACTTCTGACTACCCCAGTGGCGCTAAAAGGCAATGATTATATAATTCTTATATATAATTTGGGTAAGCCTGTTTCCAGTAAAAGAATTTACGAGGAAAAGAACTGAACAGATTTTGACAAACGACCACTCATTTTAACGGTTAGAAGTCCAGAATGTCGGAAAAAAAAAAAAAAAAAAGTAGTTTTTCATGAAAAAACCCCCTATTCACAAAATAATTTTCAATTTTTCTTCGTTTTTCAATCACTATGGGAACCTTGTTTGTTTGCATGGTTTGTTATAGATCTATAAATAAAAAAATATTTTTCTTTGGCTAAAAAAAAAAAATATTATTATTTTTTTCCCGTTTTTCTTACTCCCCCGTTCCTTTGTTTATCCCAAATTAAAAAAAATTTAACCCCAATTTTTTTGTTGGTTCAAACACATAATCATTTTCTCTTTGGAATAAAACTTTTTCCCCGGTGAATGCTGGTCTTTAACACGTAAAAAAATTGAAAAGGGTTTAAACGGGGGAAACCTTTTTTTATTGGAATGTTGTTATCTTTTAAATCAATAAATATTTTTCCATAATTCGGAAATTTAAAAGGGTTTAAAGGGTTAAATTCGTAAAAAAATATTGCCCTACTTTTATTTTTTCGGTATGAGGGGAAATTATTTTTTTAAATATGTTTTAGTTTGTTTTATATGTAAAAAGGGGATGGGAATGTTTTTTAATTTAATTTTTTAAAAAAAATAGCCATTTTAAATAAAAAGTTTTAAAATGTATTTTTTTTTTTTCAAATAAGGGGTTTTTTTTTATTTTTTATTTTTTTTTTAAATGAAGGGTTTTTATGTTCATTTTAGCGAATTTAGTAACACAAAAACAAATTCCCATAAGTTAAGCTATGTTTTCATTTTACCGTTAATTTTGGGGGGAAAAGAAAAATTTAAAAGTAAATTTTTTGTGTTTTCCATCTATATTTTCAAAATTTTTTACAAATACAGTAAGTTTCAGTTATTTTTCCCCATGTTGATTTTTAAATTTTTGAGGGAAAAATGATATTTAAAAGTCCCCAAAAAGGGTTTTGTGAAACAACATCTATATTTTCACATTCTCTATCTCTATCGGGACTCTCTCACGCTACCACAAACTCTCCCCTAAATTCACACACAATCTCTCTTTATGATATTCCTCTTTCTTTACCCCTAAAACCACTTCTATTACAACCTTTTTTATCCCCAAATTTTCTCCTTACTTTTAAAAATTTTTTCTTTTCTTCTCAAATCCTTTTCTTACTCAATCTCTTCTCCTCTTTCTCAAAAAAACCCCTTATCTCTCAAAAAATTTTAAACTCCCCATTTCTCAAACTTTTGTTCCTTAAAACTCAAAAGCCCCTCTCAAAACTCCCTTTTCCCCCGTGAACCCCCTTTTTATAAAATAGAAAATCTCGCCTCTCTATTTCAAACTCATTTTCTCAAATTTAAAATTTTAAAATCCCCTTTCAAAACCCCCTTTAACCCCCCAAACCCCCAAACCCATAAATTTTTTTTCTCTCCAAAAATCTCCTTTTTTAACTTTTCTCCCCCAACCCCCTTTTATTAAATTAAAGTTTCCCCCTTTCCTTCTAATTTTTTCTCTTTTTTTCAATTTAAAATTTCTTTTTTTCCCTTCCCCTTTAAAAAAAATTTTTTCCTCAAATTTTCCCCCCCCTTTTTTTCCCCTTTTAAAAAAAATTTTTCCCAAAAAAACCCCAAAAAATTTTTTTTTTTTCAAAAAAATACAAAAATTTTTTTATTAACCAAAAACGGACCTCTTTATCACCCCATTTCCCCTTTTAACCAAAAACCTTTCTTTTTTTCCTCAAAAAAAATTTCTCCTTTCTCTTTCCTTATATTTCCTCCTTAAAACACACAAACAAACAAATTTTTATGTAAATTTAATAACCCCTTTTTTTTAGTTGAAATTAAGAGTAAACGGTTTTACCCATTTTAAAAATGAAGTCATTTTAAAGGTTTGGGTTTAAAATTCAGTTAAAATTTTTAGCCTAAAAATAAAACCAAATTTTCCTTTTCTTTTTCTTCTGTGGGGCAGGGATAAAAATGTTTTCAATCATTCTTTGTTTACATCAGCATGGAAACCCCTTATTTGCATTTTTTATTGTATATCGGGGAAAAAAAAATTTTCTTTTTGGGTTAAAAAAAAATTAAAAGCTTAATAATTCTTAATTGAAATGGGTTTTCTGCAACTAAAGATAGAGACTGGGAGAGGGGGGCCTTTTTTTAAAAATTTCTCGTGAACGGAAAAGGGAAAAGGGAAAAAATTTTAAAAATTTTATTTAACCTTTAAAAAAACGAAAAACTAAAATATTTCCCTTTAATTTGATTGCCTTTGACAAAATAAACTTTTAGTTAGAAAGGGCCCAAATGAAATTTTTTTATAAAATTAAAATATTTTTTCCCAATAAAAAATCTAAAATAATTTTGTTTTCAATTAAAATGCAGGGGCATTCTGCAAGATCCACTAGTTATTTTTACCAAAAAATATAATAAAAAAATATTATAATATAATGGTCACAAAGTTTTTTTAAAAAAACTTGTAATATAAATTTATTTTTATAAAAATATTTTAAAATATATAAGTAAGGTGTTTTTTATAAACTCTTAAACCAAAACCAAGCCCCAAAAATCTGTGGGCAGAAAAGAAAGAGAAAATTCTACTAAAAAGCAAGGGTTTAAGTTAAACTCAATAACGCCGGAAATACGCAAATATAATTATTTTTTGATGTTTCTGTTTTCAACAAATTGCATATATTTGGAAAGGGCGCATCACAGTAGGTGTCAAAAAAATCCTCCTCGACTGGTCACAACACTATCCGTTTTCATAGGTTGCATTTGACGCGGGGGTTCGGCAACATTGCTCACGGCGGGCATGTATGTACGCCCCAGAGGGAAAACAACTTGCTGTACATACACGTACTTACAGTTCTTTCTCCCGGCGTTTTTTGCGCTAACTTCAAATTTTACATTTAGTATTTCAAGATGAAAATTTTTAAATATAAAAATTTTTTCCCGGTTTTTCGGGTGGGAAAAAATTTTTGGGTTTTAAATTTTGGGGAGAAAATTTTTTGAAACATCCTTAAAATAAAGGGGCCCCTTTTAAAACCCCACCATTTTAAAACATTGAGTAGGAATGAAACATACTCACAAAAAATTTTTTTGGAAGGGGTTAAACCCTTTAAAAAAATCTTTTCCCCCCCCTCGAAATGGCCCGGCCAAATTTGACTATTTTTTTCACTGTAGAAAAGGGGAATTTTGGTTTTGGGGGTTTGGAAAAATTTCTGTTGTTTTTAAAAGGGGAAAAAGATAAAAAAAATAATTTTTTTTTAATAATAACTTTTTTTAAAAAATTTTGCTGGGCCCCCCCCCCTTTTTGGGTTTGTGGGAAAAAAATTTTCCGGGGCCCCAAAAACCAGAGGCCCCAAAATTTTTAAACCCCCCGCTTTCAAAATTTTTTTTTGGACAGGGGGTTTTGGAAAAGGGGGAAATTCACCTCGGAGGACAAATTAAGACAAAATTTAAAAAAAAAAATTTGGGGCTCGGTTTTTTAAAAAAATGAATTTTAAAGGGTTTTGGGGGTTTTGTTTTTTCTGCCCCACATAAAAAACCCTATACCCCCAAAAGGACTTTTTCCCCCACACATAGGGGGGCCCCCGGGGCAGAAAAACTCAAAATTTTGGGCTTTACAAAAAGGGGGTTTTTTTAAAAAATAATTATGTTTTTTTATTTAAAAAAATTTTTAAAAAGTTCACTAGCAAAATTAGGGCTATTTTTGTTTTTTTCGTACCATTATTAACAAAATCATTAAGGAAAGAGGAATTTAAAATTTTTTTTAATTAAAAAATTCATATAAAAGGGGCACACAATGAAATTTTTTTTTTTTAAAGGAAAAAAAAAATTTCAAAACAGTTTAAAAGTTTTAAAATTTTAACTTTTTAAAAATTTTTTTTTTTATATAAAAGTTTTTTTTTTAAAACCCCCCAAAATTTTTTTTTTCTCTCCCTTTTTTTTGTAATAAATGCCCCTTTTTTTAAAAAAAATTTTGTTTTTAAAAATAATTTTAAAATGATAATTTTAAAATTAAAAATTTTTTAAAATTTAAATATTACAAATTTTATTTTAAAAAAATATATTTTATGATATTTTTTTTTTTAAAATGTACGGGTTTTTAGAGAAAAAACCCCCCCAAGGGAAAAATAAATACCAGGCCGGGCAGAGGGTTAAAAAAACCCCCCAAATAATTTTATTATTATTAGGCCCCCCCGTTTTAAATTTCCCCCTTTTGGGTTTAAAACGCCCCCCAAAAAAATGATACACCTCTGGAAGGGGCCCCGAAAAAATTTTAAAATTTTTGATTTTTTCCCCAAAAATCTGCCCCACCTACCCCCCCCTTTTGTTAAATTTTTTTCCCCCCCAAAATTTTATTTGAAATAAAACCCCAAACTTACTAATTCCCTTTCTGTAAAAAGAACTTAAAAGAGAATAAAAGGGGGAAAATTAGCAAAAATTTAAAAATAAACCGTAGCTATTTTTTCCCTTTAATCTTGCCCAAAAAATTCCCATATACTTTAAAACATTTAATAAATTTTGTCAGAAAATTTTTGTAAAATTTAAAACGAAAGTAAAATTTTTTATCAAAAACCGTTAACCACAATCAACCTTTTCCCCCATATTCCAAATTTCTTTTTGGAAAAAAGCCTTTTTAAAAAAACAAACAAATTTTTTTGGGGGGCCCAAAAACATTTGATTATATAATTTTTTTTTATTTTAAAAGGCATTTAAAAATTTTCCCAAAAAAAGGAAAAGGCTGCAGAACACATGATTTAAACTTTTTTAAAAGTAATTTAGTTTGGGTTTTTTATGAAAAAGGGGGCTGTAATTTAAAAAATTTTAATCGAATAGAAGGATGTCTTGGAAGGAAGCTACTTTTCCCCAAAAAATTTCGCCTTGCTTTTTTCTTTTCTCAGGGGGCCCCGTTTTAAAAAAAGCTATTTCGTTTTCCCCACAATGAGAAAAATTTTTATTCCTTTTAAACAAAATTTTTTCTTTTATGGGGGCCTTTGGGGAAAAAACAACCCCAAATGTTTTTAAAACCCCAAAATGTCAACCTTAAAAAAAAAAAAATACATTATAATAAAATTTAAGAAAAAGTGGGTGCTTTTAAGTGGCGGGAAAAAAAGTGAAGGTTAATTTTGGGATTTTTTTTTTTCTCTTTTTAAATTTTAAATTTTTCCCCTTTAAACATAAATTTTTTTTAAATACCCAACCCTTAAAATCAAACAAATACATAACAATAAGGGTTTCTTTAAAGGGGGGGGAAACCCCTTTCAAATGCATTTAATATAATTTAAAAAATTTTTTAGAAACATTTTTTAAAAAGGGGAAACGAAAAATTTTTTTTAAAATAAATATATAAAAAAAAATTTTAAAGGTAAAAAACATATTTTTAAAAAATTTTCCCCCGAAATACGAAAATTTTTGACTTAAAAATAATAATAGTTTTTGAATTAATTTAGGTTAAAAGAGTTTTTTTAGTAATGATCACATTTTAAAATTTTAAAAAAAAATTTTTTTAAAAAACCCCGGATTTTTATTATTTTTTTTAAAAATCCCATTTTTTAAAAAAACAATTTTTTAAAATTTTAAAATTTTTATTTAAAACCCCCCTTTAAAAAAAACTTTTTTGGGGATTTTAATTTTTTTTTATTTTTCTAAAAAAATTTAAAAAACAAATTAAATTTTTTAAAAAAAAATTTATGGATTTTAAATTTCCCCCGCTTTTTTAAAAATTTTTTAAAAAACCCTTTTTTTTTTTTAAAAAAAAAAAATGAAAAATTTTTCCCCAGAAAATTTTTTATTTTTTTTTCTTAATCAAAAGATATTAAAAAAAAAATTTTTTCCCGCGCCCTGCTTCTTTTTTCTACCCACCGGGGTTTTCCGCTTTTTTCCCTTTTAAAGGGGGGGGAAAGGGAAGGGTTTTAAAATTTTAAAAAAAATTTTTGGGGCCCCCCTTTTTTTTTGAGAGATATGAAAAATTTTTTGAATAAACCGGGGCCCAATTTCATTTTCCCCAAAATTTTTCCCAAAAATTTTTTAAAATTTTCCCCCCAAAGCCCATCATGAGGCTTCAAGCTATGGGAAAAAAGAATAAAAGATTATTTTAAAAAAAAAAAGCACAATCGCTAGTAAATCAAATCCTTTCCCCCCCTTTTAAAAGGGTTTTTTTTCATTTGAAAACCAAACCCTTTTTTTTCCCTTTTGATTTTAAAAAAACCCCCTTTTTGGGAAAAAAAAATTTTTTTAGAAAAAAAATAAAAACACGGGCCCTTTTTCCCGCGTCTCCTTCAACCACGGGGCTCGACCTTATGAAAAATTTGGTTTTTTCCCCACCAAGGGTGCCGCCTAAGGGGCCCCCAAGTCCCTGCCGGTACACCGGCCCTGCGTGTCACCCGGGCCCGGGGTTCACGCCACCAGAGAATGGGCCCCTTTTGGCTGCGCGGAAAAAGGGGGGATACCCCTCATCCGGTACATACAAATGTACATTACCACGCATTTCCTTCCACTAAGGTGGTCCCCAAGACCCTTTTAAATAATATTTAAAAACAATAAGAACTCAAAACTCCCCAAACCCTTTTGGAATTCAAAAGATTAAAGATTCAAATTCTCAAAAATTTCTCAAAAAAATTTGGAAGGTTTTGATTTAAATAAAATTTTAAAAAACGGTGTAAAGTTACTTTGATTTGTTTTAAAAAAAAATAAAAATACTAAAAGAAAAAATTCCAAATTTTTAAATAATTTACCAAAAAGGTTCTTTTTTTTATAAAATCAAAGAAAAGAATAGTAGGTTTTTTAACAACCATTTAACAATGTTTAAAATTTATATTTTTTGATCATACAAAAAATAGTTTTTTTTTAAAATTTAAAAATTTTTAATTTTGGTTATAATTAAAAAAAATTTAAGATTTTTGGGCCCTTTTTGGGAAATTTGTGGGGAAAAAGAAATCCTTTTTTTGGGGGTTTTTTATTTTAAAAAAAAACTTTTTAAGGCTTTTTTCTGCCTTTCTTTCATTAAACAACCCGTCCTTTTTTTAAAAAGGAGGGAAAAAAGAGAGGTTTGCAAACGTTTTTAAATTTTACGGTATTTCAAAAAGGGGGGTGGGGATTTAAAAAAACAATAAAAAAAAACGACAAAGAATCGTTGTAAAAAAAAAAAAAGTTTTCACTCAGGGTGGAAATTTCCTAAACATTTGGGTCAATTAGTTTTAAGCCTAAACTTTTTTAATTTTAAAAAAGTTAAGGGGGGAAATTTTTTTTAAAATTTTAAAAAAAAAAATCTATTTATTCATGGAAAAACTTTACGGTTAAACTAAAAAAGCATGTGGAATAATGTTTTACGAAGTTACCTCCCCCCCCCCCCCCCCCCCCAAAGAAAAATATATCAAGGATATTCAATAAAAGTAGTTTTTAATTTGAGACTATAGTTATAGTAGAAAATCAATCAATATTCATCTATAATTAAAATTGAATATTCAATTTACATTTCTAAACTCTAGTGCAGGAATGTCCAACCATTTACCGACTGAGAGCTGCATAAGTTTTTGGGGAAAATTGCCAGGGCTATACATGAGATTTATAATTCCAAAATACTCAAATAAAGTACACACAATACACAAACAAAACAAAGGAGGGCCTGAGTACCATCCCCGCCAAATAATTAAAAAATATTTAGATTGACCCTCAGGGGGAATTTCCCTTGTAAGTTAAACCTTCTATAAGCTTTTAGAGTGGCCCCTTCCCAATAAAAACATTTGGGAAATTGGGGATGTCCCTACAAGCTTTTTAAAGAACTTTTCCCAGCCTTTTTTTTAAAAAAAACCCATCAGACTACTTTAAAAGGCATTTTAAGTGATTCTACTCCAGAAAAAATTTAAAATTTTTTAATGCTTCAAAATTACTTTGAATGGTTTTCTCTTGGAAAGTTTTGAAAACTAGATCCTTCTAGAAGGTATTTGAAAGGTTTTCCTCCAGAATTTTTTTGAAATTTTGAATGTCCCTTGAACTATTTAGAGTTGTCATTGCCTAGGATTAGATCCTATTATAAATGTTATTTGAAATGTTCTTCACCCTAGAATTTTATTTTTAATTGGGTGATTAAGAATCTATTTGGAGCGTCCTTTCCTGGAAATTCTTTAAAAACTAAATCTCTATCGTAGTATTTTATAAATGGCTTTATTCCAGCATTTTTTTTTTTTTTTTTTTTTTTAAGAATTGGATGCATCTCTAGAAGCTAATTATTTCATGGAGGAAATAGCAACTCCTCCCCCCGCCTCCTTTTTTCCCATTCAACTGCTCAACTTAGCTTTGAAAAATTTTCATAAACTTTTTTTTTCACTTTAGCAAAAAAAAAGCAGTGTAAAAATAATTACGTAATGAACACTGAAATGTTACACACATGATTGAATACTTCTTTTAAATTTAATTTGATCCTTTCCCCAAACTCTCTTTTTGTGTCAAATTTAATTTCAGTAGAAAATGTGAAACTGTGAAACCTCCAACATTTGGAAATGAAAGACAGGACTGAACCCAAACCAAGGAGAAATGATTAAAATCCATCAAGCTCCTTCGTGGTGAACCGCAGTGGTATTTCTTAGTTTGGATAGGGAATTTTTTTTTGTATTTTATTTCATCTCTTACATTTTTTTTAAAATTTGTGAATTATATCTTGGGGCCCGACCCCTGTGGGTCCGGGTCCGGTATAATAGTACCAATAGTCTCTCTCTCGTGGGGGGCCTGCATACATTACTTAAGTAACAACTTACGATTCTGGTAACTACATAGAAGATAGCGAGCATCTACGTCAGATTTAATAGCGTAATTTTTTTGTTCATTTCTGAAATTTCAAGTATTTAAAATTAAGCTTGGGGTTTGCACAGAATGTACTCGGGGTTCACAAGAGGCCCCGGGCCGTGGGTTGGACATTCCAGTTCTAAAAAACTACTGTTGAGAGCTGACAAATTTTTAAAATTGATGGACGATGGGGTCAACGGCCGATAAATTAATACTGAAAAGCAAGAATGTTCTTGTCTTCGGTTTTTTTTGCCCCTTAAACCCTCCTCAGTTGCCATTAAACCCAATTTGCTTGCACGCTAATATTTCTGACACCCTGTGTCCCTGCCTGATAGCAGTATTGTCGTACCTTGAGCTATTACGTCCTGATCTGCTGATACTTGAGGTCATTGTTGGATGGGAACCTCAAACCCCAGCTCGGTGACTCAGCGCAAGGCGTTTGCAGTCCTTGTCGGTGCCGCTCCTGGCGGCCATGCCGGGATTCGTTTTGGGGGTTTTAAGAGCAGCGCCACGCCGCGGTGTGTATGTCGCATGTTGTACTCCTCGGCGTCTCTTGTCGCAGCCCGGGTTCGGCGCTACCGGGGTCTGGCTCCAACCGGCGTCAGGGGGGTCGCCCCTTTCCCCTTTAGCGTCCTTCTTCTTTCTGACATAATTTTTTACGGATCATTTTATTGAAGGATTTAATATAAGAAAAATATGTGAACGCGGTAAGAATTATAAATTTTAACTTAACGAGATTCAAATCAAATTCTTTCATTATAAAAAACACCCCAACGTGTCAAAGATCTTTACCATGGACGAGGCCCTAAATACAAGAAAAATATTTTGTCTACGCTTCATTTTCTTCACTTGTTGTGTTGTACTCTGGTCAGAAAACACCTGATTGGATACCTTTATATCCCACCGTGCCACGTCATAATAACCGTCTGGCGTATCTATTTTACCACATTCATGAAGTAAAAGTAAAAAGGAAAGCAATTTAAAAGAAATGTACCTGTATTGCATGTAGAGAGAAAAGTGAAAAATTGTTTAGAAACAAAATTCCTAGTACACCAAGTCGGAATCAAACCTTGACCTCCTGTCACTATCAAAACAGACTAATGAATTGACTTTCCCCGTGGCCCCTGATGTGAATTATTCTAGTTTTGAATCTTGACTTGTATACTGGGGGTAGTATCGCCATGAACGTGGCTTTCGCCCTTTCCACATTTCCTCTTAATTACCCACCTCGTTCTTCCCCCATCAAATGATGGCATCTCTTACCTTAGAATTAAGCTCACGCTAACAATAAAACAACTATCGGTTACGTAAGCTATCTTACCTAAAAAACGGGTTGAAATTGGGTTTTAAGTAAATGTCCCAGCGTTTATTCTGGATAAATGATTTTCACTCACCCAATCCACTCAACTAAATGTGTTCCTTGTGGGGTTTTAACAAACCTCGCACGCACCCATCACTTACCCAAATATATTCAGGAATTTGGCATCAGTATCCGTGCTGTGATTCTGTATGTGTTCACGTCAGCCATTATCCGGTAAAACTGAAAAATAAGGTAATGCTTGAGTATGTACTTGATCTATTTGCGGTAGCTTTAGCCATTTATTACAATTGCTTGGCTTTTTTAGCACCGCGTTTGACTACTGGCTTGGTTTATTACGCTTATGTACTAATTGCGCTAATGGTTTTATGGATTGTAGAATTATATTAAGAGGAATTGTACCCTAATTTGAATAGAGGAAGAGTGGATAGCCTTTATGGAAAACCACCCTCAAAACACCTGTCCGAGATTCTAACCTCGATCTCTCCGTCATCGGCAGTCTAGTCTCCAACGAGAGTAGCGCGTTAGATCACGCGGTGAGCTTACACTTTTAACTACACCAGGGCATAGAATAGGAAAGAGAATTTAGAAGAATAGTACCGGTGTTTGCTTGGAGTAACAGGGAAAAGCTATTTTGAGAAAAATAGATCAAAATAAACCCGGTATTTTAGCCCCATCCTTCCCATTACTGGTAAACCAGATTATCCGAGCTCTAACTTTACATCTAGTCTGCGTACCCCTTGGTTCAGCCTATGACAGTTGTAAAATTAATAGAAAAACTGGTTATATGTTATTTCACCTTTCGGGTATGTTTTGTCCCCTTGGCAAATGTTTCCAATTTTCATTTTAAAACTGACCAAACTTTTCATATGGTGAATATATTTGAAAATGTCTGTTTTAGTAAATTTTCAACTGTCACAAAAATACAAGCTTAGTGTGAAAAAACTAACTATACCATTGTCTCTTGTTACATATAGATACCCGCCTATGTGGCGTAGTTGGCTAACGCGCTTGTCGTGTTGAGCCCTACTGCTGAGGACGGGGAGATCGAGGTTCGAATCTCGGTCGGGTGAACTGGGGGAGGTTTTCCTAATGGTTTTCCACTCTCCCTCACGCAAATGCGGGTTCACTTCCTCTAATTAAACCTTCCCAATTCCTAATCCATTAGCGTAATTAGTACTTAAAGCGTATAACCCGAACGGGTAGTAAGACGCGGTGCTAAATATTAATACATATCGATTATAAACATCCAATTAAAATTACATAGTAGGTCTTGACTGCTGTTGAAAAGCGTTACGATATAGAGACAGATTTCGGTTCAAATCTTTTCTGGGACATATTCTGATCGTCACGTAATACAAAAGCAGATTAGGATTAGATAAGTCATAAAGTGCTTGTCACCAGCAATTTATTCAATACATTGTGATCCTAACGCCTTTGACCGCGCAACCAACAGTTTGCGGGGGCAGACCCGAATTGCGCCAGTTATTAAGGGGATTAAAAAACTGTTTACTAATCCCGGGCCCGAATTGCGCCAAGTCAAGTTCAGGTAGTCGGTGAGGGAGGTTGGGGGGATGATACAAACAAAGACCATCGCAAACAAAATCCCGCCACGTTATGTCTTTCCTCCCCTTAGTAAAGGAATGTAAAAACGCCCTAAGTGCCCCCAACAAGACTTGTAACAGTAGTATTGACATCCGTCTGTCCAATACTTATTAATTGTCTAGACAACAGTGACTGCCAGTGTATTTTTTAATTTTTTTTTTCGGGTTTTGAGTGAACTGTGATAATATTAGCGAGAATTATTGATATGGAAAGGATTTATAGTGAAAAGGGGAAAGTTCTGATTGTCTATTATAATTATACGTATCGACAGGTGAATCAATTAAAGTTGACGAGGGAAGAGAGGTGGAGATGCACTAAAAAGGACTGCAAGGCTAAAATAATTACTCTTGATGGTGGAAACATTTTCTCGCGGACTGAAAACGAACACAACCACGAACCACTACTAGATCAAGAGGTGAACAGAAGATCCATTAGCAACGCAGTTAAGAAGAAAGCTGATGAGATTGAAGTAAGGCCTTCAAAGTTAATCCACACAGAGTACAGACACAGAAAAAATCTATAAAAACATTGACCCGCAAGGACATTAAATGTATCAGGAATAACATCAAATACACTAAACTAAAAACACTGCCAAGTTCCTAAATCTTCCGAGGAAATTCAATTTGCCATATATTCAATTGAAAAAAAACTATTCAAGACGAACACATTTTGTTGAAAAACGAAAAAGAGAAGGGGATCATGACATTTTCTTGTGACACGAATCTTGAGTATTTGTGCCAGAATGAAATTGTGTTTGAATACGCACCAAAACATTTTCAATTTTTACTATACATGGATAGTTCGAAGGGTCATACTACCTCTAGTCTTTTGCCTACATAAAAACAAGAAAAAGCAGAGCTGCATTGACGCTATGAGAATCCTAAAGAGGAGTGCGAGAAGAGACAATTTCACCTCCAACCTTTATGCATTGTGATTGATTTCGAGCAAGCGATTCACGAGTGCATCGTGTCGACTTTTCCACAAACCAGGATAGTAGACTGTCGATTTCATTTAGAGCAAGCATGGTAAGCAAAACAATTTTATTTTACAACTTTAAATAAATATTGTTATATAGTTTGTACCTTTATTATTATATTTTTCACTCTTGAAGATTTTTTAGAACTGCGTTTTACTACCTGTTCGAGTTATAGGCCTCCTTATGTACTAATTATGCTAATAGGCTTTGGTATGAGATAGGTAGAATGCAGAGAAAGTGAATCCGAATTTGCATGTAGCGAGAGTGGAAAATCATTTAGGAAAAACCCCCTTCAGTTCCACTCGACCAGGATTCGATCCCCAACCTCCCAATCATCGGCTTGAATTTTTTTTTTTAAAGTGTATATCTGGAGAATTTTTTCTAAATGATGAATAGAACTGTATAATCGATCTTCAGAAAATAATTGAACTATGGGCAGTTTACTAATGATTAATTCTTAAATAATTTTAAAATTTCTCAAAAATATCTTTAACAATTTTGATTTAAACATAGGCTACATTTTGGGTGTATTTAAGATGAAAATTAATACTGTTTATTTGGTTTAGGGGCAAAGTTCTTTTAAAGGGGTAGTAGATGACTAGTTTTCAAAAACTCAAAATATTTTGAAAATATTTTTAAACGATTTTTTAAATGGGCGTGCATTTATAATGAATAATAACATTGTGATGGGGCCTACTTAGTTTTGGGTAAAACAAACTATTTCAAGGATAGTTTTTACCCCCTCGGGTGGCCGGACGGTTTAAGGCGCAACTCTCGCACTAGACTGGCCCTCGAGACCGGAGAGGTTGGGGTTCGAACCCAGCCGGGTACACTGAGGTGGTTTGATCCTAAATGGTTTCCCCACTTTCTCTCCACGCAAATGCGGATGCACTTCCTATAAATTCAACCTTTCCAATCCCAACCCATTAGAGTAATTAGTCCATAGGCGATAGCCCGAACGGGCAGTAAGACGTGGTGCTAGAAAAAAGGATAGTTTTTGGTGACTAGTTTTCAAAAACCATTAACAACTTGTGCGCTTAGTAAAATAAAACAAACATATGGTAAACAAATTTAAAAACACTCAAATTAAAAATATCAGCCAAATAAAATGATTTATTATTTGGTTTTAACACAGAGATCCATATAAGTGTAATTATCAAATCGTCGACTAATATTGTCTCAGCTGACCCATTAATTAAAAAGTGGACCCGCCTCGGTGGCGTAGTTGGCTAACGCGCTTGTCGTGTTGAGCCCGACTGCTGAGGACGGGGAGATCGAGGTTCGAATCTCGGTCGGGTGAACTGGGGGGGGGGGGGGGGTTTCCTAAATGGTTTTCCACTCTCCCTCCACGCAAATGCGGGTTCACTTCCTCTAATTCAACCATCCCAATTCCTAATCCATTAGAGTAATTAGTACTTAAAGCGTATAACCCGAACGGGTAGTAAGACGTGGTGCTAAGTATTATTAATTAAAAAGTGAATATACGCTATGATAAAGTATCTGCGATTCTGTCGTAGGCCTACTTTTTATTTGTTATTCTTGGCCATTTTAAACATATGCCAGCCAAAAAAAGTGAAATGTTTTCCTGTCTGTGTGGGTGTCATCACATTTTTTTACATATGATTACGGCCACAATTTTTTAGCTACAGTCACTGATAGGCTATATTTTGTAAAATATATTTATGATCTGTATTAAATCAGACTATGATTCAAAGAATGCTACGTTCCTATTTTCCTTCCTGCTTCCTTTTAATATTTTTTTATCATTAACATCCACTATGATTCCTTTTAGGTGGAGAAAAGATTCAAAAGCTCGGTTTTACTGCCACGTACAAAGACAAAACTCGGATGGAGGGAAATGGCTCCACTACTGTTTTGGGCTCACTTAATTGAGGCCCGAAGAAGTAGAAGACACTTTCTGCGATCTGATCAGCATACAGCCAGCTGATACAAAACTGACGAGCTTCGCAGATTACCTAACTGAAACATATATAGATGAGATAGAGCAAGCGACATTCCCGCCGCGCATTTGGGCAGCTGACCCATCGGACTTATGGAGGACAACAGATGCGTGCGAGAGCTTCCATTCTAGATTTAATTCATCATGTGCTTCTCCACACCCAAACATTTTTGTCTTCGTACAAAATTTAAAATCGGTCCAAACTGACACGTACATTCGAATCAACAGTGTAAGAGAAAATAATGTGCAAAAGACGGATAATAAAGTCTAAGTTGAAACAATCATTCATTGAAAAAAAACTTAAACAGTTTAGGAATGGAGAAATAGACAGATGAAGTGTGTGTCCTTCCAAAACTCCTTTGTATAACTTTGTTTATATTATGTTTGTTATACTATTATTTAGCATACATACAGCTATTATTGACAATGTTTAAAAAACGGAAATTTCACTTTGATATAAATATTGTTTGATTTATATTTTTTGACTTGTGTCCTTCTTACTGCCAAGACATAGCATTAAATTTGTTTATGTTCAGAGTTGGCGCAATTCGGGTCCTGTCTTGGGAAGGGGGTATTGGCGCAATTCGGTCCGGTCTGGGGGGGGCACTTTTAAGCACTTGGCGCAATTCGGGTCCGAGCTAAGAGAATTGGCGCAATTCGGGCGAGCCCGTTTGCGGGAGGACAGGAGGAATTTAAAGATTACAATAAGCCCTATTTTCTTTAAATAAACTGCCAAAACAATTATAGACATAGCGAGTCATCCTTTCATGTGGTAGTGTTAGGAACGCGAAAAAGGCCAGTGTTTTTGCAGTTTTTATAATAAACTATTTTCTTGACTGAAATAAATAAAATTTTCTCCAGCAAAAATATTTTGTTTAATTTTCACCACATGGTGATATCAGCAGTTATGAATATCTGTCAAGGGTATCCTAAAATATTATGACAGCTTTTTCTCTTCATTTAAAAAGTTTATTAGCTAATGTTAATATGCTCATGACAAATATAAACAATTACAGTTGACATCACCATGTGAAGAAAATTAAACTCTATTTTGTATTGAAGCATTATTTATTTATTTATTTATTTATTGAATCAAGATTTATTTTGGCCAAAAAAATGTTTTACTATAAACTTCAAAAACACTTACCTTTCCTTGCGTCCCTTAGGGTTCGGCCAGACTGCCAAGCGTGCGAGCGAGCGCGCAAGCGACTGGGTGGCCAAACTGGCGAGCGCGCGAGCGAGCGAGCGAGCGCGTAATTAGCGGACCCTAGTTAGATTATTATTAGCACCGCGTCTTACTACCCGTTCGGGTTATACGCACTTACGCTAATGTGTAATGGTAGGGTTATTGTGAGATGAAATGAAGGACCTACAGTTTAACGTGGAATCCGAACCACGGTGGTGGCCTGTATTCCCTACATTCACAAGATGTCTTGTCAGAGGTGAAGGAAGGGGTTGGAAATAAGATAAATCTGTGCCGGGACCGAGGATTGAACCCGGGCTGCCAGCACAGAAGTCTGACACCTTACCCCTAGACCACTAGGTCACCGCCCCCCCCCTCCCCCCCAGTTAGAGAAGATGTCTCTGTCAAACACACTTAGTACATCTCTGCTCCTCGAAAATTCTTACAGAAAATATTGTGTATTTATAAAAAAGAAAAAAGTAGAAGTGCATCCAATTAATAAATTGAGAAATGCGTATGGTACTGTACTTAAGTGTTTTAAAATCAGATTTGCCGCACCAGTGGCAGAATGGTGCGTTGCACTCGATAACTTTTGACTAGGAGGCAAAGGTTCGAATCTTGGCTCAGTGAACTGAAGGTGATTTTTAAAACTTATTTATTGTTGTGGTTTTTTCATACTCTCTCCAAACTAATGGTGATTCTTATTTGTAAAGGCCTACTTTGATTATAATATTGAAGTATTTAACATATCGGGTTTACATATATACATTATATTATTTATGGTCTTACCAATTAAATTAGGCCATTATTATTATTATTATTATTATTATTATTAGCACCGCATCTTACTTCCCGTTCGGGTTATATGCACTTACGCTAATGTGTAATGGTAGGGTGATTGTGAGATGAAATGAAGGACCTACAGTTTAACGTGGAATCCGAACCACGGTGGAGGCCTGGCTTTCCCCACATTCACAAGATGTCTTGCCAGAGGTGAAGGAAGGGTTTGGTAATCAGATAAATCTGTGCCGGGACCGAGATTGAACCCCGCCGCCAGCACAGAAGTCTGACACCTTACCCCTAGACCACCAGGTCACCGGGCAATTAATAGCAAGTGTGTTAAACCTATCACTGATAGAAAAAAGTCAAATATCATGTCAAAATGAGAAGTTTCCCCAGCACTCAATGAACCAACATACAATAATATTGCCTAGCGCCTGTAAACTAGACTGTACCGGGTCCGAGCGCGCGCGCTTGAAAAATAGGACCAGTTCTATCTTTCAAGCGCGCGCGCTCAGTCGCTCGCGCGCTCGCTCGCTCGCTCGCGCCAGTGTGGCCACCCCCCATTACAACCAATGTGTTCTATTTTATATTTTAGTCGCTCGCGCGCTCGCTCGCTCGCTCGCGCGCTCAGTCTGGCCGTACCCTTATACTTACACGTTAAGCGCCCCTCTGTGGAGTAAATACAGATTATGTTAATTCTAAATTATACTAACGTACTTATGTACTTACGCTATGGCATTAAGAGCTCGAAAGTTCATTGCCACACGTACAAAATTAGCCTAACTTGGGCTATCTCTATCAAATCCACCTCATT
>JBCFYV010004631.1:0-30399 GCA_039000515.1 Timema cristinae
GAGGTCACGATTTCATTCAATACTGTAATGCACGATTTGAGTTTCAAAACTTCAGATTGCACATCAAAATTGATAGCAAGGCTACATGAACCAAAATTTGGGTCTGCACGGATAGAGTGGAAGCTGTCATAGTGAGCTTAAGCACACCAATGGCTATGGAAGAATTGCACAACTATTTGAAAAAAATCTACTTTTGTGAGCATCACAACGGATAACTCAATTAGAAATTATGTAAAATTAGCGCCCATTGTTGTGAGGTATTTTGTACCACAGAAAGGTGTAAAGGTGAAGTTGCTTGATTTCCAGTCTGTATGTGGAGACACATCTGAAATATTGACGAACCACCTTTTTCTGATAACTAAGTGGAACAGGATTAAAAGAACAAGGGGGCTGCGTTCTGTGGAGATAATTGTAACACGAACTTTGGAGGAGAAAAAGGAAGGTCTTCAACAATGTTTACTATCGACTAAAATACATTCTCGATGGTTAAATAAAAGGAATTGCTTTCGGTGCACACATTGTACACAATGCTTTGTGGCTGATCTTATTCGCATCCAAAGCGAGGCTCTTGTCATATAAATATTTCTTTATATACACTGTGCGCGTCGTCACTAATTTTTGTAAGTCCACTGAAATTCATTATAAAAGTGGTTAAAACAAGTAAACAACAGATGTCCACCACTTTATAAAGTAGTTTAAATAATCTGGCATATATTTAAAGGATTGCTGTGTTATTTCCTTCCTCAAGAAAACTTTCCGGTTACCTTAAATAGGTTTTTCACAAGTGTAACTAGAGAATTATAGTTATGGTCTGTGCACGGGAGGTTGAATCTCTTTAACAAGATCATTCTTTCCATGGAAAAAACTAAAGTAAGCACTACAGGGTTTGCTTCGAAACTGAAGAAGTTGAAGACAAATATTCCAGAATGAATGAAGAACCAAATTATCTCCCATGGAGAGAAACTACTTTTGAACAGATTTTAAGATTATTTAGAGTTGGAAAATTTTCAGGAAAAAGTTTCTGCTTTTTACCCACGTTGTATTTAATATATTGAATAATAGGAAAATAGTTTTGACGAAGCTGAACAATTCACCCGGATCTGTTTGCAAGAAGAATTAAATTGGAATGAGATGAATTTACGGCTAACATTATAAATAAAATGCTTCGATCAGAAGCCCACCACCTAAAAATATCAATACAGATGAGCTATTTGATGAAAGATCGTTGACAAAATCTTACTTCCTCAAGAACCCAATAACAGAAACAGTTTTCTGCCTGGAGAAAATATGTTAATCTCTTTAATAATTTCCATGGCCAACACGTGCAAGTTCAGAACTTTCTGTCTTCCAGGAACATCAATTTCCGTGGAAAGGGTTTTTTATACAGTGAAAAACATTTGATCCAAGGACCGTGGCAGATTGGATCAAACTGTTGTCAAATCTTTAATTCTCTGCAAAATTAACTTCAACAATATGATATGAAGCGAATTTTACGGCAAAATTTAAAATGATAAATCCTTTCTTAAAATTACATTCTACTGAGAAAAATAAATAGTTTAATGAAGCAAAACACATGAACATATGTTATAAGAAAATTTCCATTATTGAATATTATGTAATCTTAAAACTACTTAGGTAGGTACCTGAAAATACTTGTGCAAGACTATCAATCAAAAAGTTTAATTTTTATTTTTACTGCTTACCTCGACTGTCCCAGTTCAAAGTAGAATAATTATTATAGCCCTACTCATATAGCATCTTTGACCAAATCATTGAAACTATTTTGCAAAATTTCAAATTAAAAAAAAAATCTGTCATTAGTCAACTACTATTAAATGATTTTTTAAAGAAAACCAAATATATAACATTATGTATAATGTAACAAACTAGCCGGATACTCACATTGAGCCAAATCATTACCGCCATCATAAAAATATTTGAAATCTGAAAAAATGTATCACTAAACCAATTTTCCCCTAAAAAAAAGTATACAGTTTTATTTTCCATGTAAAATCCCAGCTGTTGGCACGTTTTAAATAATATTGCTAGAACCATTTTTGAAAAATTTCAAATGTTCCAAAATCACTCAACAGTAAAATACCCTTAAACGAGCTTTCTACAAAATAACCAATATATTCTGTTATTTTCACGTCAACACTCCATAAATATCCATTTTAAATAAACAAGTTAGAGCAATTTATTTAAAGATTTGGAATTTTCAATAAATCTTTCATAAATAAACTACTCTTTTAGGTTCAAAATGAAACATATATAACATTTAAATGTAAATTGGTACAGAATCCACAAAACCGTTTTGGATCGAGGCCCAGGCAGAGAACCAGACGGACAGACAGACAGACATGGGAACAGACAGAATTATGTAGTCCATGCTTGTGAGTTTTGACACATATAAAACGTAAATATTGATCATAATCTCTAAATCGAAAAATTCTCGATTACTAAGCTCTATCTCTTTGTATGAGAAAGTAAAAATTCTAATTATGAGTAGAACGTAATCAACCATGACACCAAAAAAGCTTCGTATTTGGTTACCGGTTGTGATTATGAACATCTGTTTACAAAATAAAAACGGTTTATATTGAAACTGATTCTTTTGTATGTTTTTCCCCCCTAAATTATATGAACAAATTTATCTAGTTTGGTGGCCAGTTATAACAAGATACAAGTGTGAATAAGAAAAATACTTTTTAATTTATTATTTCCTGTACCATAGAATCTCTTGTTGCCATAACCGCTAAACAAAGAACATGGTAGTAGTTTTATTTATATATTTAGTTATTTCAATAAGTTACAAAAGAGCCAATGATACGGTCTTAGGGAAGAATTGTTTGAAGCGTTTACTAACACTTTTGATTGATAATCTGGTATTACTAATAAATTAATATCTATTTCCGCATGGTTAGCATAGGTTACTTCTAACCGGTGTTGGCAAAAACACCCATCTGCTTGCTGTCAGCTACCACCACTACAGTAGCGAATGGACTGTAGCTACAACGCGATTGATTCAAGAACGGAAACACTTATTTTCAGATAATGAAAAGAAAAAACATTTTCTTAAGCCTGTGAGGCAGATATTAAACCAGGATCATATATATCCTACTTTTACTAAGTGTAGTTGAAAATTTTATCAATTATCAATCATCGGTGGCCGCGTGGTCTAACGCGCTACTCTCGCAGTAGACTAGACTGCTTATGATGGGGAGATCGGAGTTCGAATCTCAGTTGGGTGTACTGAGGGTGGTTTTTCAAACTTGTTTCCCAATCTACCTCGGGTATATATAATCGGGCTTGAAGGAAACGTAGGCTATAGGTCGGGGTTCAAATCCTAGCCAAATGTACTAAGCTGATTTTTCACGGAATATTTTCCAAATCTCTCTCCAGGACAAAGTGGATACATTTGATTTTAAATTACACCTTAATCATCCCTACCTTATTGGAGGATAATCAAAAAGTGTATAATACGCGGTGGGGTAAAAAAAAAAGCTCAAAGTTCAATATTAGATCAGTAGAAATAAAATATGCTAGTAAAATACAATAAAATGGTTGCCTTGTTCAGCGAGAAAATTTCAATCGCTGTCACGCCACACTTCATAAAATACAATGGTATTGTCTTTATCTGGAACTACTTCTCTATTCTGTCCAAGATTGTACAGTACTCCCTTTCGCTCTTCACCTATAACCATCCTTCATCATATCAATAAAAAAGAGAGGAAATAAAACTATAGATTTTATTTTCTCAAGGTAAAGGCTAGTTCTCAAATATCTTTACATTTTCTGTTGTGAGCCTATCAAGAAATTACTGTATTTTTTTTAGAGGAAGGCTAAGTCAAGCCTAGTCTTATAACTCCACAAATATGTTTACAAAGTTGTTGAAAATGAGCTAATGTTACATTTTCACATTTTGTTTTATCAATAAAACTCAAACTACAAGGAGATAAGAACTCTTGTAATCTTTCGATCTTTGGCGTGAACCAGATTTTGAAATAACGCATCGTATATATACTATACTTAAATATTATGTTGGAGTTAAACGTGTGGACGGACATTTATCGCTTACCCTAAAGGCTTTAGCTTGCAAAAATTAAACCATTGATTATTAGTAGCATTATAAAATTATAAATACATTTCGGCTAATTTATGTTTTAATTAAACCAGATATTTTGCTAGAAAATAGTTAATTAATAATTGTAGACTCTGGTGGTCCTGAGGAAAAGTGATCGCCTCAGCACCCGATGTTCGTGGGTTCAAACCAATCTGGGGTCAACGGATTTTTTTTTAGTGATAAAAATCCGTAGCATAACTTCCTTCGGAGGGAAAGTAAGGCAGTCGGTTCTATGTCGATTGTGTCGTGTAAAATAAACCTGTAAGGTTTGTGAAAATACCTTTAACGGAAAAATTGGTAGTCTCTTCCACTCTCGGTAATAGAAATTCCCGTGCGTTGGTATAATCGGTCAGTTTAGAAAGTGCACGTTAAATATCTTAAATAAATAAAATGGAAGTTATTTAATTTATTTCCCACCTCGTCCTGTTAGTCCGGGTAATCGGCATACATATATTTAAGCATTTAATATAATATATAGTAATATAATAAATAAAACTTTAATATAATCCCAAGTGTGTTGTGTGCTTCTCTCCCTGTGTGTTTGTGTCTCGCATGCGATGCGAGGTTAGTAGAGCACACTTTACTTGCCATCATTTATTTATTCAACAGGCTCTGATAAACTCTCATGCATCCCGCCCTAGTCAACAAAACACTTCAAATTATTGCAACTACAGATAATAGGTAAGTAATAGAAATAGGTTAGAATGCCCCTCTCGTCTATCGACCAAAATGTTCTATACCTAGACATGAAGGATTGGGAGTGGCCGGGGAAAACTAGTAGATGGAACTTGTGTAGTGACCTTCCTGCCAATGGATCAGTGAAAAGGTCGAATACAAGTATAAAAGAACCTGGTTTGGTATATATTCATCTTAACACCTAAATATTAGTATCAAGCATTAAATATTGATGACCTTTGAGTTAAGTTGGTCTTTAAGGAAGATGATAATTAATCATTCACTCTATAAATTGTACCTTAACACGCTAGTTTATAGAAACGATTATAAAACTTGAAAATCTAGCTCACGAGATTTTGTCATAAAATGATTAATTTTTGTGTTTCATCAATACTAAAGTATTTTGTTTTTTAGCATTTTGCCTGCTATTGAGACTAGATGTGTGCCTGTGACTCTAGATACCTGGCTCTGTGACTAACTGCTTGTATATGTGCCTAAATACCTGGCTGTGAGACTAACTGCTGGTCTATGTTCCTAAATACCTGGCTGTAAGACAAACTGCTGGTATATGTGCCTAAATACCTATCTTTGAGACTAACTGCTGGTCTATGTGCCTAGATACCTGGCTGTAAGACTAACTGCTTGTGTATGTGCCTAAATACCTGACTGTGAGACTAAATGCTTGTGTATGTGCCTAGATACCTGACTGTGAGACTAACTTCTGGTATATGTACCTAGATACCTGGCTGTGAGACTAACTGCTTGTCTATGTGACTAAATACCTGGCTGTAAGACTAACTGCTTGTATATGTACCTAAATCCCTCACTGTGAGACTAACTGCTGGTATATGTGCCTAGATACCTGACTGTGAGACTAACTGCTTGTATATGTGCCTAAATACCTGTCTGTAAGACTAATTGCTGGTCAATGTGACTAAATACCTGACTGTGAGACTAACTGCTTGTGTATGTGCCTAAATACCTCACTATGAGACTAACTGCTGGTCTATGAGTCTAGATACCTGACTGTGAGACTAACTACTTGTCTATGTGCCTAAATACCAGGCTGTGAGACTAACTACTTGTCTATGTGCCTAAATACCTGGCTGTAAGACTAATTGCTGGTTTATGTGCCTAAATACCTGTCTGTAAGACTAACTTCAGGTCTATGTGTCTAAATACCTGGCTGTAAGACTAATTTCTGGTATATGTGCCTAAATACCTGTCTGTAAGACTAACTTCTGGTCTATGTGTCTAAATACCTGGCTGTAAGACTAATTTCTGGTATATGTGCCTAAATACCTGTCTGTAAGACTAACTGCTTGTATATGTACCTAAATGCCTCGCTGTGAGACTAACTGCTTGTCTATGTACCTAAATGTCTCACTGTGAGACTAACTGCTTATCTATGTGCCTAGATACCTGGCTGTGAGACTAACTACTTGTCTATGTGCCTAAATACCTGACTGTGAGACTAACTACTTGTCTATGTGCCTAAATTCCTGACTGTGAGACTAGCTGCTTGTATATGTGCCTAAATGCCGCACTGTGAGACTAACTGCTTATCTATGTGCCTAGATACCAGGCTGTGAGACTAACTACTTGTCTATGTGCCTAAATACCTGACTGTGAGACTAACTGCTTGTCTATGTGCCTAAATGCCTCACTGTAAGACTAACTGCTTATCTATGTACCTAAATGCCTCGCTGTGAGACTAACTGCTTGTCTATGTACCTAAATGCCTCACTGTGAGACTAACTTCTTATCTATGTGCTTATATACCTGGCTGTGAGACTAACTACTTGTCTATGTGCCTAAATACCTGACTGTGAGACTAAATGCTTGTCTATGTACCTAAATGCCTCACTGTGACACAAACTGATTTTCTATGTGCCTAAATACCTGTCTGTAAGACTAACTGCTGGTCTATGTGTTTAAATACCTGGCTGTAAGACTAATTGCTGGTATATGTGCCTAAATACCTGTCTGTAAGACTAACTGCTTGTCTATGAGTCTAGATACCTGGCTGTGAGATTAACTGCTGGTCTATGTGACTAAATACCTGGCTGTGAAACGAACTTCTTGTATATGTGCCTAGATAACTGACTGTGAGACTAATTGCTGGTATATGTGCCTAGATACCTGTCTGTAAGACTAACTGCTTGTCTATGAGTCTAGATACCTGGCTGTGAGACCTACTGCTTGTCTATGTGCCTAAATATCTGGCCTTACTGCTGGTATATGTACCTAGATACCTGACTGTGAGAAAAACTGCAGGTATATGTGCTTAGATAACTGTCTGTAAGACTAACTGCTGGTATATGTGCCTAGATACCTGACTGTGAGACTAGCTGCTGGTCTATGTGCCTAGATACCTGGCTGTGAAACGAACTGCTTGTCTATGTGCCTAGATACCTGGCTGTGAGACTAACTGCTTGTATATGAGTCTATACACCTGACTGTGAGAATAACTGCTTGTGTATGTGCCTAAATACCTGACTCTGAGACTAACTACTGGTATATGTGCCTAGATACCTGACTGTGAGACTAACTGCTGATATATGTACCTAGATACCTGTCTGTAAGACTAACTGCTGGTATATGTGCCTAGATACCTGACTGTGAGACTAACTGCTGGTATATGTGCCTAGATACCTGTCTGTAAGACTAACTGCTGGTATATGTGCCTAGATACCTGACTGTGAGACTAACTTCTGGTATATGTGCCTAGATACCTGTCTGTAAGACTAACTGCTGGTATATGTGCCTAGATACCTGACTGTGAGACTAACTGCTTGTATATGTGCCTAGATACCTGACTGTAAGACTAACTACTGGTATATGTGCCTAGATACCTGACTTTGAGACTAACTACTGGTATATGTGTCTAGATACCTGGCTGTGAGACTAACTGCTGGTATATGTGCCTAGATACCTGATTGTAAGACTAACTGCTGGTATATGTGCCTAGATACCTGACTGTGAGACTAACTGCTTGTATATGTGCCTAGATACTTGACTGTAAGACTAACTACTGGTATATGTGCCTAGATACCTGACTGTGAGACTAACTTCTGGTATATGTGCCTAGATACCTGGCTGTGAGACTAACTGCTGGTCTAGGAGACTAGATACCTGGCTGTGAGACCTACTGCTTGTCTATGTGCCTAAATACTTGACTGTGAGACTAACTGCTGGTATATGTGCCTAGATACCTGACTGTGAGACTAACTTCTGGTATATGTACCTAGATACCTGGCTGTGAGACTAACTGCTTGTCTATGTGACTAAATACCTGGCTGTAAGACTAACTGCTTGTATATGTACCTAAATCCCTCACTGTGAGACTAACTGCTGGTATATGTGCCTAGATACCTGACTGTGAGACTAACTGCTTGTATATGTGCCTAAATACCTGTCTGTAAGACTAACTGCTTGTCTATGTACCTAAATGCCTCACTGTGAGACTAACTGCTTGTCTATGTACCTAAATGCCTCACTGTAAGACTAACTACTTGTCTATGTGACTAAATACCTGTCTGTAAGACTAACTGCTTGTATATGAGTCTATACACCTGACTGTGAGACTAACTGCTGGTCTATGTGCCTAAATACCTGTCTGTAAGACTAACTGCTGGTATATGTGCCTAAATACCTGTCTGTGAGACTAACTGCTGGTATATTTGCCTTAATACCTGTCTGTGAGACTAACTGCTTGTATATGTACCTAAATGCCTCACTGTAAGACTAACTGCTTGTGTATGTACCTAAATGCCTCACTGTAAGACTAAATACTTGTCTATTTACCTAAATGCCTCACTGTGAGACTAACTGCTTGTCTATGAGTCTTGATACCTGACTGTGAGACTAACTGCTTGTCTATGAGTCTAGATACCTGACTGTGAAATTAACTGCTGGTCTATGTGCCTAGATACCTTGCTGTAAGACTAATTGCTGGTATTTGTGCCTAAATACCTGTCTGTGAGACTAACTGCTTGTCTATGTACCTAAATGCCTCACTGTAAGACTAACTACTTGTCTATGTGACTAAATACCTGTCTGTAAGACTAACTGCTGGTCTATGTGCCTAAATACCTCTCTGTGAGACTAACTGTTTGTCTATGTACCTAGATACTTAGCTGTGAGACTAACTGCTTGCCTATGTGACTAAATACCTGTCTGTAAGACTAACTGCTGGTCTATGTGCCTAAATATCTGACTGTGAGACTAACTGCTTCATGTACATACGAATGTATGTACCCGCATAAAATGGTCGAATGTTCTAAGGCATCATTTCTGCAGAAGATTAGATCCCCAAATACGGGGAGACCAGGATTCAAATCTCCCTGATTCTCCCTCCATGCAAATGAAGTTACTTTCCCTCATAATAATGTCTTTCTCATATTTACTTGGTGAGCATGATTAAAAGGCACACAATGCGGATAGGTGGAAGTATTTATTGTTTTTTTTTTTAGCTGTAACATAATGGTCCTGTAGGAGCGGGTTAGTCAGAGCCTGCAGCGATGTCCGGTAATGGAGAAAGGGAGTACAGTGGACACTCGTTTATCCGGACGTGGTGTCTTCCAGATTAAGAGAAATCCAGATAACCCGGAAGTGATATATAAAATGATGACACACTTCTGTAAGATGGTAAATCCTACCAAAGCATTTAGAACACAGTTTTAGGCCCGACCAAGCTACAGCATAAATTACAGTACTAAATACAGTACTGTACCACTGATTCTAGTACAGTTTTAGTTCAGTACAGCACTGTATTAACCCTGTGACTACAGTATCGTAGCTAATAAGTTAATTAATGCATTTGAAAATAATTTTTAAAAATTCCATTATCTGTCCCATAAAATGTTGGTACAAAATATTAATTAATTCGAAATTTCAGTCCCAGCTATATCGGAAATCCGGCTCAATGAGGGCCGGATGTACGAGGTTATACAGTAGATGTAATGTTTGCCCACATGACAAAACAAGGAACCGTATATTTGGAGGGGAACATCTTAGCATCGCAGTATTGACAATGGAGAGGGTAGTATTGACAATGGAGAGGGCAGTATTGACAATAGAGTATTGACAATGGAGAGGGTAGTATTGACAATGGAGAGGGCAGTATTGACAATAGAGTATTAACAATGGAGAGGGTAGTATTGACAATGGAGAGGGCAGTATTGACAATAGAGTATTGACAATGGAGAGGGTAGTATTGACAATGGAGAGGGCAGTATTGACAATAGAGTATTGACAATGGAGAGGGTAGTATTGACAATGGAGAGGGCAGTATTGACAATAGAGTATTGACAATGGAGAGGGTAGTATTGACAATGGAGAGGGCAGTATTGACAATAGAGTATTGACAATGGAGAGGGTAGTATTGACAATGGAGAGGGCAGTATTGACAATAGAGTATTGACAATGGAGAGGGTAGTATTGACAATGGAGAGGGCAGTATTGACAATAAAGTATTGACAATGGAGAGGGCAGTTTTGAAGTCTTAAAGCCATTTGATCACGGCAAATTAATCAGGATATTAATACAAGATAACGTTTGATCTAAAAACTGTATCAAGGTGCGATGTCCTGCCTCTTCACTTGGCTACAGTGGTTCATGGATCAGTTTAATAGCTTTTATTTAATTTGAAAATAATTATATTTCACCCGCTTCGATGGATGCATGGTCTAAGGCATCACTCTCGCAGTAGACTAAACTGCCGATGACGAGGATATAGAGGGTCAAATCTTGTTCGGGTGAACAGAGGGTGGTTTTTACAAAATGAGTTTTCACTCTCCCTTCACGCAAATGTGAGTACATTTCCCCTTAATATAGTCTTCCTGATCCTTAAAACATCGTAACCCCTAATTTGTTCATAAGCGTATAACCCGAACGGGTACTAAGACGCGTTTTTAATTTTTTTTTCAAAACTGTAGTGTTTTTTAAAATAAGGTAAAACCATTTCACTGGTACACAAATACACTGTACACAAATACACTGTACACAAATAGAATACAGAATAAACGCGCCGTGTTGAGTTGTTTGGTTAATGCTGTTTTAATTAATTTTTTTAGCACTGCATCTCACTACCTATTCGGGCTGTACGACTATGTACTATTTACGATAATGTGTAAAGCATTAGAAAGGTTTATTTTAGAGTAATTGCACTATCATTAGCGTGAAGATAGAGTGGAAAACCATCTAAGAAAAACCATCTTCAGTGCACCCAACCGGGATCTAACCTCGATCTCCCTGTCTTCAGTAGTCTAGTCCAACACCAGGGTAGCGCGTTAGACCATGCGGTGACCTAAGAGGGTCTGTGTTACTGTGTTACTATGTTATCTAGGATTACCAAGCTTACTATTCAAAGCGTATACATGCCAACGCGTGTCAAAATGGCGTACTTTTCTTTTCCCCTATAATATTTATGAAAAGTTAATAAAAATTCCATAGCTATCGCATGATAAATCAAAATGTATTTGTTTAGGTACGGATCAAGGCAAGATATTATTTCCATCCAATAATGGCTTCCCTTCGTTAAGTGATAAATTGCCATGCAGACGTTCAGTTCTAACTGAAAACTTAATTCTATAAAGCATTATTTCAAAATAAGATCCAGTCCAAATTAGTCGAAAGATTCAAAAAGGGGTAATTTTTCCTTAATAACCCTATACTTTGACTTTTGTTAATAAAAAATTGTGAAAATGTAACATTAATTTATTTTCAACGACTTTTAAAGCGGGGATTCGAACCGAAAAACTTATCGGTTCTGATTCTTGTTTCGGCTCTGCAAACTAAATTCTTAAAACTAATAGTTTTAGTGCCACTAAAATATGTGTAGATAGAACATAATAAGCTACAAAACGAACTATTTTTATAAACGATACAAATAATTCAGGAGCCTGGTAAATTTAATATCAACAATTCATAGTGACTTTTGAAAAGGAGATCATTTTTTGTTTGATAGAACTCTAAAAAATAATATAAGAAGGCCTCTGAGGTGGTAAAAGTGCCTGGCTACAGAGCCTGAGGTCCTGGGTTCGATTCCAACCTGTATCTGTGAACCAGTGGGTCTGTAACGGGGTTAAACTCAGCCTCGTTGGGACAAATGAGGAGATACTTGAATGAAGAAGTAGCGGCTCCTGTCTAGAAAACTGATATTAACGACCAGATGGTTCGTTGTGCTGACCAGAGAACATTCTCTATATACTATAGTATTATCTTCGCCAACAGACGGAGGCCATTCGATCAGTATGGCTTGATTGTGGGCTGACGGTATGGAGTCTTTGAGATAAATTTTACCATAATTTCATTTTACTTTCTTATGAATACATTCAAAAAAAATTATTTTATGCGTACTTTAAATCGTAAAAATGTAAATAAATGAGTTGATCTAAAGTTGGTTTTCTGCTACCAATAGTGTTTCAGTAAATTATTAGAATTTATACTAATATTGGTCCAGGTTTCATTATCAGGGTATTCAAATAATGCTACAGCAATATTCTCAATTTAAACTCGAACATTTTAGATAATTAATTTGTAAACCCACCAAATAAAAAGGAGGTTGCAGGGTTACAATACATCAACTTTATGTAATTTACCTTAAGAACTATAATAATGACCTTGAGGTGTCACTCACTCTGTCACTTAAAGACATTCCGCACTGGGTAGTATTTATTTCGCTCCATCTATCAAATAATTCAAATAATCAATTATTAACAAAACTATAAAAACACTTTTGAACTACACACAATAGACACAAACTTTGGACTATTTATTAGAGGCAGAGTGGAAATATAAACAATTAGCGACCCCCCCCCCCCCCCCCCCCATTCCTTCCCATTAACCTTCCCAGCAAATTGCCCATCCAACAACAACTTAAATGTTTAACTTTTGTTAGTAACACTTTTTAATAAATTTCTTCAACTGGGCAATTTCTCATTTCTCAAGACTGCCCTTTCTTAGATATGTTTGCTATCACTCAGAGATAAATACGTCTTCCTAAGCTCCTAGCCTAATAGTGCTCACTGATTAGTGCTCATTTTAAATTTAAAATCCCCTTGGAAAATAAATACGTCCTACCCTAATAACAATTCCTGAGAAAAGGGAACATTTTATTTTAACAACCTGATTTAGATCCCGGTTATGGTTTATTAAAATTAACTGCTAATTTCTGTTATCGGTTCTGTAACGGTTCCGGTTCGACTTCCTGTTTGCGGAAATATGAAACTATTCTCTAAGAAAACGTTATTTATATTTAGCCTTCCTCTAACAAATACAGTAGTATTTTGATAGGCTCACAACAGAAAATGTTAAGATATTTGAGAACTAGCTCTGAGCTTTCCTCTTTACCTTGAGAGAACTTTGAACTCAGGACAGCCACATTTAAGGTTGAAAATCGTTCAAAATGAGTACAATATACTTACAGTTCATTAATTTGTTATAAAATCATAAAAATGAAACTATATGGTTTATAACACTTTTATAAATTTCACCACTATTTTGGCGCGAAACATATGTTAAATAACAAATATTTATTAATTAACGTGGCTTTTACTGACGTCTGAAATGTGACTCGGTGGCCCGGTAGGTGGACCCCTTAAGTATCTAGTGAATAAAAACTATTGTGTTGTAAATATATAAGTATATTTACTAATTACATCAAACTAGTACCAATATTAAAGACGAAACGTACATAAATGTCAAAGATTAATACCGGAACTAGTGGATCGTTGCAGTGTTGGCTACAAGTTATAGCTCTAAACTGTATTAGAAAGTTTTTATTGGACATTAAAAGTTCTATTGAACAAGCCATCAGTCGATTTTCTAGTTACAAGTTTACTCTTCAAGAATATAATTATAGTTCTCGTGATGTGTGAATAGAGAGAAAAGTTTTCCGCTGTGTATTTCAGATAACCGGATAACACCGGATAGGGATCTATTGGTAGAGGTTTGATTGCAATATTCTGGTATTAACATATCTGGTCTATAGCACACTTGACGTTAGTTACACATTCAACCACCAAGTGCTGCAGGTGATACAATATTGTGAGAAGATAAATTATCATTACGGTCCTTTATTGTATTCATTTGATAATATTTCTGTGCGTGTGTTTATAACTGCGTGTTACTACCCGTTCGGGCTATACGCTTACGTACTAACTACCCTAGTGATTTTAGAGGTTATGAAGGCCAGTAGTTAGACACGCTGACCACTATACCTAGAGGCTGGTAGTGTCTGGTACTAACGTTCTTAGGATCAACTTAACATGAATGTCAGCTCTAAAAGTTGGGATATTTAAATTTTATTAGTTTCATTTAATAGCTAGAAACTATAACTGAACAAAAGTTTGGAAAAAATCCCATTTCCCATCTGTATGTGTGCAAAGACCATTACCCTGTTTGTGTAGCATAATTTCAATCGGGTGGAGGGGGAAGAGGGGTGAGCCATGGGCGGGGTTAGTAGGGGACACTCTTAATACTATAAAGAAACAGTGAAATGATTAGTTGAAAAAAAAAAAATCGAAACTACACGTTTGTAGCAATGTATAAATAACTAATGTAACACACTTAAATAACTTATAGAATTAATTCAGTTATCATATTAATCGTGTCATTCGTGGGCTCAAACCCAAACAAGGTAAACTATTTTTACTGAGCTATAAAAATCCGTAGCACAACTTCTTCCTTGGGAGGGAAGTGAAGACGTCGTTCCCATGTGGATTGTGGACAAGTAAAGAACCCTCGAGGATATGTGTAAGTACCTTGCCGGCGATATTTGTTAGTTTTTCCCAAGCTCGCTCGTGGAAATATATGTGGTGGGTGGTCTGATAGCCCCTTCCATCCGAAACTAAACCATCACAGAAACCGCAACAAAGAATACCCGGAGTGACGAACCTTTGTCGCGGACCTGCGCCCCACATCGGGACTTAGAGGAATTAATAATAATAATCATTATTTGTGTTGTTTATTTGGTATTAAGTAGTTTCTATTTTCTAGTTTAAATTGAAATTGGTTTCGTTTTGTCCCCTAATAGTAATGAAGAGGCCACACATTAGACCGTGCGGTCACCGCATTAAGGAAGATGTCTCTAAAGTTGGCAACGAACCAGAAGTTGTAGCTCGTAAAATCGGAATCTCGCTTTGATGTTAGTGTCTTTTTTGTTCCTCCTTAAAGAATATTTATGAAAAGTAATTTCATTGGGGGTTAAAAAAAAAGCTCTTAAAGAGTGAGTTTAGCAATCATTCAGGGACGAAGTTATTTGCGTTTAGAGTGACGTGATGACCAGGAACCGGTCCTTGAGGATAATAGAACACGTGTAATTGCAGATTTAATATCGGAGAATAAGTTAAGACCTCGTGTCTTCTGCTGGGAATACATTTAGCTTTAGGTATAAGTTTTACGATTCGACACTGTAATAGCTCACGACTAGAAATAATACTTTGACTGGATTTAAACATGCAACGTTCATTTTAAGTCACTTTATATAATCAACGTCACTTTACTCAATACTCTTAGATTTAAAAAAATAAAGCATTAATTTTCCTATAGACTGGTGTTCATTATTCAGGAAACAATTGCAACCTCAATATTTAATTTCATGCACTAATTTAAATAAGGTAACTCGCTTTTTATGAATGATAAATAAAATTACGATAAAATGATAAGATACTTCCCCTAACAGTTTATTAATTAAAGCAGTGTATGTATACTTACATTTCAAGATACAAACGAACGTTTTATGTCTCCGATTCCAAACAACTAATATTTGTTGTCTGTTTGTATACTCTTCAATTTACCCTAAAAGATTTGTGAGGGTTCTCTCAAATTTGGTATTATGAATATTTATATACTATATCAGTGGGTTAAACGTGAAAATCTAAGGTCGGCTTCCCATGAAGCAACAAACACGAAATACAAATTTGTTGCTCTAAAAGTTTTGATTTAAAATTATTTACTTTGTAGATTGATGGTATACAATATTTATAATTCTTAGATGAAACGTGCCATAACTTATTAATATGTTGCTTATATTTATAATAACCTTTGTTATGTAAGGAAATATTGTGTTACGGATATTTAACAGATTTTACTTAATTTTAGGATGAAAATGCACATCGTTAAATTAATGTATTAAATTATCACTGCAAAACTATGAATATATTGATGCATCCCTACATTAAAATTCATGTACTGATTAAATCCTACAATACAATTAATGTATTAATGCAGGCATCAAAACATAATTGAAATTGATCATTATGGTGCGTCAAAGATCAAAACGGTTCACTGAACTATATTAACCGAAGGTATTTATTTTAATTGTTCTGTCGTTCCTAAATAGGCACTAGTTTGACCCTTGATTATAAGCTATGCAATGATATAATAGACCTCCTTTCATTTAAGATGATTGTTTTTGTGTTCGTTTATTTTTAGGGTTTTATTAGATGATACTAATATCGATAGATTGGCCGATTTTGAGATTGGTGAATGTGGTTTAGTTTAGTGATCTTATGCAAAAAAATGTAAATTTAGAATTTTTGACATCCAATAAACTTCGGTTTTTATTACTTTAAGAAATTTTGAGCTATTATTTCATACAAATCGGATGTAAATGTAAATTTAGATTTTATGACAAACAAAAAATTCAGGTTTATAATAATTTAGGATATTTCATACAAATCGGACTCAATATGTACTTTACATTCGCCATCTTGATATTTTTAATTTAGAATTTGTATCATAAAGATAGCTAGCGTCCATACCAAATTTGAGGTGTCTAGACGTCAATTTGTACTTTTCATGTCATTTTTGATTTGCCATTTTTGATGTTTGGAATTTATTTAACAAATAAGTCATGATCCATAGAATTCATACAAAATTTCAGCTCTCTAAAACTAAATTCGTACGTTTCGTCCATCATTGTGGATCCAAAATCTTGAATTTTTCAAGTTTCAGATTGTTCTCGCAAACATGGCGTGCTAAATAGCGCTCCTACCAAATTTCAGCCTTATATTAAGGGTAAGAGAGAGGAAGAATCCTGGAGGACATAATTTTATACATCACATGAATTATGTAGGCTGTGATGCTCTCTCTCCTCTCTGTCAACCCTCAAGCCTAGCCGCCCCTGTCCTTCTTTCAGCCGGCGGCACGCTATCACAAGGCCTAGCCGCCCCTGTCCTTCTTTCAGCCGGTGGCACGCTGTCACAAAGCCTAGCCGCCCCTGTCCTTCTTTCAGCCGGCGGCACGCTGTCACAAAGCCTAGCCGCCCCTGTCCTTCTTTCAGCCGGCGGCACGCTGTCACAAAGCCTAGCCGCCCCTGTCCTTCTTTCAGCCGGTGGCACGCTGTCACAAAGCCTAGCCGCCCCTGTCCTTCTTTCAGCCGGCGGCACGCTATCACAAGGCCTAGCCGCCCCTGTCCTTCTTCCAGCCGGTGGCACGCTGTCACAAAGCCTAGCCGCCCCTGTCCTTCTTTCAGCCGGCGGCACGCTGTCACAAAGCCTAGCCACCCCTGTCCTTCTTTCAGCCGGTGGCACGCTGTCACAAAGCCTAGCCACCCTGTCCTTCTTTCCGCCGGTGGCACGCTGTCACAAAGCCTAGCCGCCCCTGTCCTTCTTTCAGCCGGTGGCACGCTGTCACAAAGCCTAGCCGCCCCTGTCCTTCTTTCAGCCGGTGGCACGCTGTCACAAAGCCTAGCCACCCTGTCCTTCTTTCAGCCGGTGGCACGCTGTCACAAAGCCTAGCCGCCCCTGTCCTTCTTTCAGCCGGCGGCACACTATCACAAGGCCTAGCCGCCCCTGTCCTTCTTTCAGCCGGCGGCACGCTGTCACAAAGCCTAGCCGCCCCTGTCCTTCTTTCAGCCGGCGGCACACTATCACAAGGCCTAGCCGCCCCTGTCCTTCTTTCAGCCGGCGGCACGCTGTCACAAAGCCTAGCCGCCCCTGTCCTTCTTTCAGCCGGTGGAACGCTATCACAAGGCCTAGCCGCCCCTGTCCTTCTTTCAGCCGGTGGCACGCTGTCACAAAGCCTAGCCGCCCCTGTCCTTCTTTCAGCCGGTGGCACGCTATCACAAGGCCTAGCCACCCCTGTCCTTCTTTCAGCCGGCGGCACGCTATCACAAGGCCTAGCCACCCCTGTCCTTCTTTCAGCCGGCGGCACGCTGTCACAAAGCCTAGCCGCCCCTGTCCTTCTTTCAGCCGGTGGCACGCTGTCACAAAGCCTAGCCGCCCCTGTCCTTCTTTCAGCCGGCGGCACGCTGTCACAAAGCCTAGCCGCCCCTGTCCTTCTTTCAGCCGGTGGCACGCTGTCACAAAGCCTAGCCGCCCCTGTCCTTCTTTCAGCCGGCGGCACGCTGTCACAAAGCCTAGCCGCCCCTGTCCTTCTTTCAGCCGGCGGCACGCTGTCACAAAGCCTAGCCGCCCCTGTCCTTCTTTCAGCCGGCGGCACGCTGTCACAAAGCCTAGCCGCCCCTGTCCTTCTTTCAGCCGGTGGCACGCTATCACAATCTATATCTATAAGAGGAAAACGTTTCTAAACTTCAACAAATGAAAGGGTCTGGCTTCAACAGAAATACCATATTGGTGGTTAAGTTGCTGTGCGGGCCAGTTAGTGTTATTTGGGTCCAGCTCCTAAAGAACTGTATTCAGCTGTGACGAGGTGCAATGTGTGTCCGCCCACGTGGATACTCACGGTCGAGATAGGAGACTTGGATATAACTTAGAGAGAACTCGAGACTGTGTTGTGTGAGAGTGTTTTAACTTTGCAAACAGTTCGATTCCCGTGTCCACGTATCATTTTACAATATATTCGTTTGCAAGTAGTCACAAGTTATACGTGCTCCCTTATTTCGCCAGTCATTTATTTATTAATATTTTATCAATGTTTCAATGGATTGGGAATGGTGGAGGAACAAAATATAAGGAACAAATAAATAAATAAAGGGGGTTCAGATACACTTAATTTGAAAACTACAGTTAAAAATTCTACGAGTTATGATTATAGAACATCTACATTGCAAATTTGAATAAAATCTAGCAAACCGTTTCGGCTGTAGCACCAGGGACGGACAGACAGACAGACATAAAAACATATACATACACACTATTTCGGGTTCTGAGATACATACAAGTAAATATTCGTCATCATTGCATGGTTAAAAATGTTCACGATTATCATATTGTATCTCTGTGTGAAAGTAAAATATATTAAAAAATAAATTTCTCATATACTTTTATTTAAAATTTAATTGAATTTCCCAACAATTCTAGTACAGAAGGTAGACAGTCGTATGAAGCCTAACTAACGCCTAATAGCTCTCGATCGTGGTTAAGGCCAGGATATAGTCATGTATCTTATCCAATAAAGTGAAAAATGACAACCAGAACACTGGAATCAAACCCGGTACCTCTGAGTTTGCGCGTCAACACAATCCACTGAGCCGTCGTAGGTGACCTAGCGGTCTAGGGGTAAGGTGTCAGATTTCTGTGCTGGCGGCCGGGGTTCAATCCTCGGTCCCGGCACAGATTTATCTGATTACCAAACCCTTCCTTCACCTCTGACAAGATATCTTGTGAATGTGGGGAATGCCAGGCCTCCACCGTGGTTCGGATTCCACGTTAAACTGTAGGTCCTTCATTTCATCTCACAATCACCCTACCATTACACATTAGCGTAAGTGCGTATAACCCGAATGGGTAGTAAGACGCGGTGCTAATAATAACACTGAACCGTCCTGGTTCGTCCCGTATCCAAGACTTATTTCACTAGTTGTCGGTGTATGGAGTCTTTACGAGAGTGTACAGTATGTAGTTATAATGAGCCTGAACAAGATACGAACCAGGATGGCTCAGTGGGAGAGCACTGACGAGTACACCAAAAGGTCCTGGGTTCAATTCCAATGTCCTGGTTGTTATTTTCACGTAATTGAATTTAATTCAGTTATCAGAACTGAGCCTGTGAGTAACCATCACGTATCAGTTAGTGATACAAACAAACAAATGAACTAATATTAATGTTAATTTTCTTGTTGGTGATTCAAATCTTTGTCGATAGGTATCATTTCAGAAGATGGATCTGCCCACGGAGAAATCGTGGCAAGATGCGCGCGCATTCTTGTGGGCAGCCTCCCCTTCCCCCCCCTAACCTAGCGTCCTCTCAATGTCAGGTGCGTCTCTGGTTGACACGTGCAGGCTCCCCTCCCACCCTAACTCCCTTTTATCTCTTTCCAGGGGACAAATAAATGACGCTTAGAAAGATTAAGGAGAGAGAGTAGCTTGAGAAAAAGAAAGAGAAAAAAAAAATCACGAAAAATTGCAAGGACCAAAATCACATCGATATGACGCAACTGTCACCCCTCCATTTCCCCTCCAACTACTTCATTCCAAATAGCTTCACCTTGAGATGCATCACCGACCTAAGCTCCAAGGGAACAGCCGACTATCTCTCATCGCATAAGTGCACGGAAAATGTGTCAAGGACGAAATGCAGTTGAAAACCTTTGTGATGCGAGAGAAGAAGAAGAAAAAGGTCGTATAAATCGTAGCTAGGGTGCAATAGAAGTACATATGAATTATTCACTCTTCACTGACATTTTATGAAGGACTATTGAGGTTAGTAGAAATAGAATAAAGTTATGTTGATCGACAGGACTGAATTAAAATAGCTTATTACATTTTATACCAGATTTAGACACACGACTGAATACTGATCTGATACATTCGTTTCTAAGAAAACAAAATGGTAAGATGTGTATTTTTCACAGACCTAATGTCAGACATTTTGGGAGCCCGATATGCTAATGGGTACCCCCAAATAACCCCTCACCCCCCTTGCTCACACACACAACCTTCTAAGACCGGGACCAAACTGTAATTAAGAACAAAATAAGAATATTATTGTTATTATTATTATTATTATTATTATTATTATTATTATTATTATTATTAGCACCACGTCTTACTACCCGTTCGGGTTATACGCTCTTACGCTAATGTGTAATGGTAGGGTGATTATGAGATGAAATGAAGGACCTACAGTTTAACGTGGAATCCGAACCACGGTGGAGACCTGGCAATCCCCACATTCACAAAATAAAAATAAGAATAGAAAATATCGTTTAACATATTATTATTGTTAGATTATTCTTGTAACAAATTATGATTACTATTCAAGCATATATTCCGTTCACGATAGGTTTTTACCTGGATGACAGTTCAAAAATCATATGTTTGGGTTTTGGGTTGCCAACACTTGTAAGAGATCACTGTTTTGTTATAAATGTAAAGATCTTTAATTACCTGTTATATATTACATTTAAAATAACGTAAACTTAAGTTTTCTTATACTATTTCATTTTTTTAAATAATTTCTTTTTATACAGCTCGAAACAATATTTTAAACATAATTAAAAGTACTTATTTTTCCTAATTTTGTGTAATATAGTGCACACATGAATATCTTTTAATACAGGCATTGTATTTACTTGGAAAAGAGAAAATTGTTGTCATTTTTTTTACATACAATAAATGATTGTATGATTATTTTATCGTATTTTTAAATATTTAACTGAATAAAATATTTTCATCAACTGCGTGTCTGCATCATTGTAAATAACTTGTTTACCGTTATGTTCAATCATATGGTTTAGATTCGTCAATTGCCATTTTAAAGATATGTTCGTTAGAAGTTTTTGTGATTGTGGTGTTAATATATTTTTTATAGGGAATAAAACAATAAAAGAGCTTTGTGTCCGACCTCAAATAGATATATAAATAATATTTGCCTAAATTACTGTGGTTAACTATCACATTAATATATTACCATCTGATTTCATTACAGTCATCCAAAGTGATAGATGCCAACTGTTGGCGTAGTGATATATTAGTGATTACTTCTAGTAACATTTCGAGCTATCATCCAGGTAAACTTAGCTCGTGAATGACTTATAGATTGGGTTTGTCCTAATATCGTCAGATGGGTGGCAAGTTGCAAATGCGGGTCCCAGTACGGGTGTTACTCTAGCGCAGGGGTGCTCGCTCCCAAGGGGCGAATAGGGCAGTACAATTCAAATATAGAACGCAGAACATGTTCCCAAGAAACTTGCACAGGCCACATTTTAAGACTAGTTTTACATGTTGATATTCAAAAAGTCTCCACTATGTACATTAAAATGTCCCTAAAACTACCAATTGAAAAAAAGTACACATTATTATTTTGAATAATATCTTAAAAACGTTGAATACAAGGCAGGCTGGTATAATTTTACTTTATACTGCCCTGTTTACTGTCTAAACAATCACACAGTTAAAATACAAGAACATATATATAAATAGTGGCTACCATTGTGTCAGTATATTATGGTTTTAAGCTTCTTAACACAAGCTAAGGATTATTTCAGCGATACCTTACTTGTACCAAAGTCAGAATACCTCATACCGCAACCAGTTTCACATTAAATCGAGACTAAATAACTTAAACCTGATTGGGAATTAAATTGGTAAAGCTACCTTAGCTGGTTAGTCAACACTCGGAGAAATAGTGCATATAGGCATCAGCTACAGCCTGAAGTTGACGGCGAGTTAAACTTATTTCAAAGAATGTTAGTTAACATCTGTTAATGGGGCACCAAATCCTAAAATCTTTAATTTATGGCAAATTTAGTAAATCCTATTAACATTTGAAATTTGTCGAATTAAATAATGTATGAAAAACAAAAGATCAAAATAATTTTAAAGTTCGAAATAATTATTTTGAACATGTTATAATTTTTTTTTCCAGCTTGTTTTTATGAAATAAAGTGTATTGTATAAATTGAGAACATTTGAACTATAAAAATAAGTTATATACAGTATTTACATTATTTAAGGTGGGATGGAAAATGTTACGAGAATAAAACAGTGTTTTTTCAGTTTTTATGGCAAAACTTGTTTTGACCAAAATATATAAAATATTGCTCTGTACAAACATAAAGTTTAATTTTCTTCACACGGTGATATCAACAATTGTTGAATATCTGTCACGAGCATAGCGGCATTAGAAGATACACTTTATAAATGAAGAGAAAAAGTTGTCATTAAATGCCAGAACACCCCTGACATATATTCGACCACTGTTGATATCACCATGTGAAGAAATTTAAACTCTATGTTTGTAATGAAGCAATATTTGGTTTATTTCGGTAGAAAAAATGTTTTGCCATAAAATTCTAAAACCCCTGGCTTTTTCTCGCGACCTCTTCCATCTCTCCTTAAAGAGTTGCCCCAAGTTAACATAAACATAGGTCCAAATAGCTATTAGAGGCATTTAATATTCTCTCGATTAGGTTGGTTATTCAGTTTGTCACTGGACCTGTTCTCTCACTTAGGTTGGTTATTCAGTTTGTCATTGAACCTGTTCTCTCACTTAGGTTGGTTATTCAGTTTGTTTCTGGACCTGTTCTCTCACTTAGGTTGGTTATTCAGTTTGTCACTGGACCTGTTCTCTCACATAGGTTGGTTATTCAGTTTGTCACTGGACCTGTTCTCTCACCTAGGTTGGTTATTCAGTTTGTCATTGAACCTGTTCTCTCACTTAGGTTGGTTATTCAGTTTGTCACTGGACCTGTTCTCTCACCTAGGTTGGTTATTCAGTTTGTCACTGGACCTGTTCTCTCACTTAGGTTGGTTATTCAGTTTGTCATTGAACCTGTTCTCTCACCTAGGTTGGTTATTCAGTTTGTCACTGGACCTGTTCTCTCACCTAGGTTGGTTATTCAATTTGTCACTGGACCTCTTCCCTCGCTTAGGTTGGTTATTCAGTTTGTCACTGGACCTGTTCTTTCACCTAGGTTGGTTATTCAGTTTGTCACTGGACCTGTTCTCTCACTTAGGTTGGTTATTCAGTTTGTCACTGGACCTGTTCTCTCACCTAGGTTGGTTATTCAATTTGTCACTGGACCTCTTCCCTCGCTTAGGTTGGTTATTCAGTTTGTCACTGGACCTGTTCTTTCACCTAGGTTGGTTATTCAGTTTGTCACTGGACCTGTTCTCTCACCTAGGTTGGTTATTCAGTTTGTCACTGGACCTCTTCCCTCGCTTAGGTTGGTTATTCAGTTTGTCATTGAACCTGTTCTCTCACTTAGGTTGGTTATTCAGTTTGTCATTGGACCTGTTCTCTCGCTTAGGTTGGTTATTCAATTTGTCACTGGACCTCTTCCCTCGCTTAGGTTGGTTATTCAGTTTGTCACTGGACCTGTTCTTTCACCTAGGTTGGTTATTCAGTTTGTCACTGGACCTGTTCTCTCACCTAGGTTGGTTATTCAGTTTGTCACTGGACCTCTTCCCTCGCTTAGGTTGGTTATTCAGTTTGTCATTGAACCTGTTCTCTCACTTAGGTTGGTTATTCAGTTTGTCATTGGACCTGTTCTCTCGCTTAGGTTGGTTATTCAGTTTGTCATTGGACCTGTTCTCTCACTTAGGTTGGTTATTCAGTTTGTCACTGGACCTGTTCTCTCACCTAGGTTGGTTATTCAGTTTGTCACTGGACCTGTTCTCTCACCTAGGTTGGTTATTCAGTTTGTCATTGGACCTGTTCTCTCACTTAGGTTGGTTATTCAGTTTGTCATTGGACCTGTTCTCTCACTTAGGTTGGTTATTCAGTTTGTCACTGGACCTGTTCTCTCACATAGGTTGGTTATTCAGTTTGTCACTGGACCTGTTCTCTCACATAGGTTGGTTATTCAGTTTGTCACTGGACCTGTTCTCTCACTTAGGTTGGTTATTCAGTTTGTCACTGGACCTGTTCTCTCGCTTAGGTTGGTTATTCAGTTTGTCACTGGACCTGTTCTCTCATCTAGGTTGGTTATTCAGTTTGTCAACGGACCTGTTCTCTCGCTTAGGTTGGTTATTCAGTTTGTCAATGAACCTGTTCTCTCGCTTAGGTTGGTTATTCAGTTTGTCACTGGACCTGTTCTCTCACCTAGGTTGGTTATTCAGTTTGTCACTGGACCTGTTCTCTCACCTAGGTTGGTTATTCAGTTTGTCACTGGACCTGTTCTCTCACCTAGGTTGGTTATTCAGTTTGTCACTGGACCTGTTCTCTCGCTTAGGTTGGTTATTCAGTTTGTCAATGGACCTGTTCTCTCGCTTAGGTGTGTTATTCAGTTTGTCACTGGACCTGTTCTCTCGCTTAGGTTGGTTATTCAGTTTGTCACTGGACCTGTTCTCTCACCTAGGTTGGTTATTCAGTTTGTCACTGGACCTGTTCTCTCACCTAGGTAGGTTATTCAGTTTGTCACTGGACCTGTTCTCTCACCTAGGTTGGTTATTCAGTTTGTCACTGGACCTGTTCTCTCACCTAGGTAGGTTATTCAGTTTGTCACTGGACCTGTTCTCTCACCTAGGTTGGTTATTCAGTTTGTCACTGGACCTGTTCTCTCACCTAGGTTGGTTATTCAGTTTGTCACTGGACCTGTTCTCTCACCTAGGTTGGTTATTCAGTTTGTCACTGGACCTGTTCTCTCACCTAGGTAGGTTATTCAGTTTGTCACTGGACCTGTTCTCTCACCTAGGTTGGTTATTCAGTTTGTCACTGGACCTGTTCTCTCACCTAGGTGTGTTATTCAGTTTGTCACTGGACCTGTTCTCTCGCTTAGGTTGGTTATTCAGTTTGTCACTGGACCTGTTCTCTCACCTAGGTTGGTTATTCAGTTTGTCACTGGACCTGTTCTCTCACCTAGGTAGGTTATTCAGTTATTCAATGAACCTGTTCTCTCGCTTAGGTTGGTTATTCAGTTTGTCACTGGACCTGTTCTCTCACCTAGGTAGGTTATTCAGTTTGTCACTGGACCTGTTCTCTCACCTAGGTTGGTTATTCAGTTTGTCACTGGACCTGTTCTCTCACCTAGGTTGGTTATTCAGTTTGTCACTGGACCTGTTCTCTCACTTAGGTTGGCTATTCAGTTTGTCACTGGACCTGTTCTCTCACCTAGGTTGGTTATTCAGTTTGTCACTGGACCTGTTCTCTCACCTAGGTTGGTTATTCAGTTTGTCATTGAACCTGTTCTCTCACCTAGGTTGGTTATTCAGTTTGTCACTGGACCTGTTCTCTCACCTAGGTTGGTTAATCAGTTTGTCACTGGACCTGTTCTCTCACTTAGGTTGGTTATTCAGTTTGTCATTGAACCTGTTCTCTCACTTAGGTTGGTTATTCAGTTTGTCACTGGACCTGTTCTCTCACCTAGGTTGGTTATTCAGTTTGTCACTGGACCTGTTCTTTCACCTAGGTTGGTTATTCAGTTTGTCACTGGACCTGTTCTCTCACCTAGGTTGGTTATTCAGTTTGTCATTGAACCTGTTCTCTCACCTAGGTTGGTTATTCAGTTTGTCATTGAACCTGTTCTCTCACCTAGGTTGGTTATTCAGTTTGTCAATGGACCTGTTCTCTCACCTAGGTTGGTTATTCAGTTTGTCATTGAACCTGTTCTCTCACCTAGGTTGGTTATTCAGTTTGTCATTGGACCTGTTCTCTCACCTAGGTTGGTTATTCAGTTTGTCACTGGACCTGTTCTCTCACCTAGGTAGGTTATTCAGTTTGTCACTGGACCTGTTCTCTCACCTAGGTAGGTTATTCAGTTTGTCACTGGACCTGTTCTCTCACCTAGGTTGGTTATTCAGTTTGTCACTGGACCTGTTCTCTCACCTAGGTTGGTTAGTCAGTTTGTCATTGGACCTGTTCTCTCACCTAGGTTGGTTATTCAGTTTGTCAATGGACCTGTTCTCTCGCTTAGGTTGGTTATTCACCTCCACACAAGATTTTCTGTCAAGACCCCCTCCCCCTTTTACCACACTATCTTACGTAATTTAAGGATGGCCCTTTATGGAATAAACTGATTTTAATTACACTTATGAGGTAAGAATAATAGAGGAAAAATTGAGATAAACTGTACCCTCATTTTCATTTAGAAAGAATGGGGAGACATTTAAAAGAAAATCTTACTGCACCCAGCTCGGATTCGTGTCCCGAGCTCCATGCCCCTTGAAAACTAGACTAGAGGTACCTGGCATTCAGTTACCCCCATCTGCGATTATTTTTATTAGCATTAACATTTTTTTAAATGCTATTGATGAACCTGTCAACGTTAAACAACATATTGTATCACAGATATGTTTCATTTAAAATTGAGAACATGAATAAGAAAAAGAAAACAAGAAAATGTTGATTCTTTTTAACAAAAACTTAATTGTTTAGTTAAAATCAATTCAAAAAAGTTCGGTGCCATCATTAATATTATTATTTTATTCACACGATAATACCGAAGAAAGAGCCGGATTTATAGGTTCTAGTCAATTTTCAAAATTCAAAAACAGGTTTAAATTATTCATCTAAATAATTCAACACTGAAAATATAACCTTTCAATATCTAATAAGAAATAAGTTTGAGTTTGTTTGAATATATTATTGGTGACCTGGTGGTCTAGGGGTAAGGTGTCGGACTTCTGTGCTGGGGTCCGGGTTCAATCCTCGGTCACGGCACAGATTTATCTGATTATCAAACCCTTCCTTCACCTCTGACAAGACATCTTGTGAATTTGGGGAATGCCAGGCCTCCACCGTGGTTCGGATTCCACGTTAAACTGTAGGTCCTCCATTTCATCTCACATTCACCCTATCATTACACATTAGCGTAAGTGCGTATAACCCGAATGGGTAGTAAGACGCGGTGCTAATAGTAATAGTAGTAATAGAATATATTATTATTATTATTATTATTATTGGTGGACTAGTGCTCTATATCTTGGCCATTCGACCTTATCTTACCTCCGCTCTCCTGTCAAATGGAGAAATTCATTTCTGTGGCTGGGACACTATTCAGGTAAACTTCATTAGCCCCAAATGATTCATTTATTAGTTTTACTAAACTATCTTTGATATTGTAGAATTTGGTCCCGAGATACATTATAGGTACCGGGATGGATAGTTTAAGAAAATAAATAAATATCCCCAGATGTTAGGATGATACGTGGGAATGATGAGGGTGAAAAGCAAAAGGGACCTACAGTTTAACGTGGGTTCCGAACCACGGTGGGGGGCCTGGCATTACACACATTCACAAAGATTACACATTGTCAGAAGTGTAGGAAGGGTTTGGTAATCAGATAAATCTGTAACGGGCCCGAGATTTGAACCCCGGACTCCCTAAAACGGAAGTCTGACACCTTACCCCTAGACCACCAGGTCTTCTTATTATTATAATTATTAGTATTATTATTATTACCATCATCATCGTTGCATGTTATTAACTAAACCTAGGCACACAACTTTATATCAGCTCAGGATTTAACAATCCAAGCAAACATTCATTTAACCCAAACAGTTGACACAACAAATTAACAAAGCCCGCTCCCTGTGGATGGGTGGTAAGAGGGGCCTACCGGAAGTCTAAGAGGATCCTTGTTCGATTCAAAGGTGGTGGAGACGAAGGATATTACTACTTGTAAAAGGGTTTGTCCTTCCTTCCATTTAGTAACTATATAATTAGCTTTATAGTAGACATGTCAATCTCGTTTGATCATAAGGGCGGCATTGAAAAATTTAAAATATTGAGGAGTGACAAAATATTAGTTAAAATATTTTCAGCTCAGTATCTTAATATCGCAGTAATATAATAATAATAATAATAATAATAATAAAATAATAATAATAATCTATATGAAACAATAAGATTCATCCTATATTGTTTACCAAAAACGTGTAACCTTTTATTTCCGGCGACTGCCAAGTGACATCAATATGTACCGTACGTGCTTCCAAAAATTGCATATATTGGTCCCTCATATTCATTTGGGGGGGGGGGTTGGGGAGGGAGAGAATTGATTCATATCGAAGAAAGAGTACAGATTTGAAACAACAACCTCAGATTTCTAGTAATCATGTCCAATATCCAAATCTCCCATTCTCAAAAGTTTCATTTCTACGTTTATAAGAAGAAGCATGGGGTATTTTAACTACTCCTCAGAGCCATGATGAGCTAGTCTGTAAGACGTGTACCACTATGTTATTAAGGAGAAACCTAAAAGGAAGTGAGGTATTTAGAAACTCACATCGGTGGCCACGCGGACTGAATGTCAGGCTGATCAAGTCTGATTCACCGGTGACGTGAAGTTCATGGTTCACATCCTGGATGAGTCTACCAAGGAAGACTTTTCCAAAATGGTTTTCCACTCTCCATCCCAAATATGGTCAAATTTCGTCTAAATTCCACCTGACTCATCCGTACCCTAATATTGTACTGCAGCTAGGTGCTGCTATCCCTGACGTATAGTAGGAGACGTAGCAATAAATAATAATAAGGTATTTAATTAGGACTTAACCTAGAGCTGCAACTAGTCTCTCCGGTCACTAGGTCTCAAGGATAGTCTTGGCGTGATCTAAGTAGAGGGAGGGAGGGATTATGAGAGGGATAATGTCAAATACTTAGATATGTAAGTTTATACATACTTTTGACGTTACAAAAATGTCCACAAGTTACAACTTAACAGATTATGATAATTTGACCACTAACCCGGAATTATCCATTTCAATGGCCGAATAGTCTAAGGCATCACTCTTGTGTTGGACTGGCTGGCTGATGATGGGTAGTTCGGGGTTCGAATCCCAGGCAGGGTCTAATGAGGGTATTTTTCCCTCAAAGGTTTCCCACTTTATTCTCACGCAAATGTGGGTAGATTACCTCTAGAATTCTTCCGTCCTCATACCTACCTCATTCGAGTAATTCTTGTATACACGTATAACCTGATCAGGTAGTAAGACGCGGGGATAGAGGAAAGAAGAACTAGTCGTCTTGTCTTACTATTCAACTTATTTAAAAATATATGGCGCGATTTTATCTGTGCTATTCAACTTTTATTTCAAGACCAGACTGGAAAGTAGCCCCAGTTTAACCTTGGTGGCCTCTGATATAGTCGAGAGCGTGGGGAAGAGGTTCAGAAAATGTCGTGGATCTAATACCAATGGGGGCATCTCCGAATCAAAAGGTTAGGGTAATGGAAGGGGAGGCAGGAAGCTCTCCACGATTGTTTGTAACAGACTAGAAACCAAACACCTTCGTTAGCTGAGGAGAATTGTAACACACTAGTAACCATACACCCTCGTTAGCTGAGGAAGGATGTAACACACTAGTAACCAAACACCCTCGTTAGCTGAGGAGGGATGTAACACACTAGTAACCAAACACCCTCGTTAGCTGAGGAAGGATGTAACACACTAGTAACCAAACACCCTCGTTAGCTGAGGAGGGATGTAACACACTAGTAACCATACACCCTCGTTAGCTGAGGAGGGATGTAACACACTAGTAACCATACACCCTCGTTAGCTGAGGAGGGATGTAACACACTAGTAACCATACACCCTCGTTAGCTGAGGAGGGATGTAACACACTAGTAACCAAACACCCTCGTTAGCTGAGGAGAATTGTAACACACTAGTAACCAAACACCCTCGTTAGCTGAGGAGGGATGTAACACACTAGTAACCATACACCCTCGTTAGCTGAGGAGGGATGTAACACACTAGTAACCATACACCCTCGTTAGCTGAGGAGGGATGTGACACACTAGTAA